>JAODUH010076198.1:0-68958 GCA_027564835.1 Typhlichthys subterraneus
AGGCTCCAGACAACACAGCTCTCAGGATCATAGGGACACACAAACCTCTCCACCATGATAAGGTGATGGTTCCCGTAGAGGAACAGGTTTTTTTGTTGAGCGCAAATAATACTACAAATAATTTTACTGATAATTGGGAGTAAAAAAAAACATTTGTGATAACGTTATATTTGCCAAAAATATAATTTTGTGCATACATGCATGAAAACACTATTTTACCATAGATGTACCCAATATGGCTATCAAAAGACCTTCTTGAACTAAATAGAATATTCTGTTTTTGCAATATGCATGAAAGCACATTACTGATGTCAAACATATAGGCTACAGCTGCAAGTCTGATATTATATGTCTGTGAGTATTGGCCCTCTATATGCCTATATACACACACACACTACACATCGATCAACTTTATACATGTGTGTAAAAATAAGTTTGTAGGGCAAATATAAATATATATTTAACAATATAGAATGCTCAGACATTCCAAAATATATGTGAAGGATAATGAGACATCTTAGTCAACAAATTCTCATAATATTTAGATTGCAGCGCTATTTGAGAGCTTTTTTTGTTTGTTTTGAAGCGTTGCTACTCACGAATAAGTGCCAACATCCAGTTTATTAATCTTTTGCTTGTTCAAGTTCAGAAACTGCTGTTGTGTTATTATAAATCAAAAGTCATTAAGATATATTACACATGACATTGTAATATTTTGTGGCATGCAGGTTTTTTTAATGTCAAAAATTGTTCAGCGATGAAGATCTGCATTGCAGTAAAGAGAGAGAAAATAACTGGACTGCATCACCATCCGACAGAAAAGCTAAATGGCCCCTAGCCAACTCACAACGCAAACACAAAGCACTGTAGAGCCCACACAACATCACACCACACTGCAAAGTTCATCAGGTGATAGCACAGTGATACACAGCATGGACCACCACCAGACAACTGCTCTTTATAGGGCTGGTAGCTGAACAGCCCTCAGCAGAATCACAGTAGGTCAACCTTGCAGCATTTATCAATTAGACGAGGCACAGGGGATCTCTTCCACTACTCAGCACTCTCACATTGATTAGCTCTCTGCTCATCCAGAAAACCCAGTGCAGTCCCCAATCCCCATTCTGACCAGCTATTAAAATTCCCCAACTGGAAAATACTCTCACTAAAATGGCACCCATTTGGCAACTTTCAGTGTGCTCCTGCTGACTTCAGGTCTCTTAGGATTCATAATTTGTCCAGCGAGCAATCCTTGTTTCCATAAATATTTTTTCACTGAAATATCGGTGCCAATCCTTCAGCTTTTCCTTGACAGTTAACCTCCTCATCTCTGTGCTGTGTCTCAACGCTGACTTAACCATTGTGTAACCTTAAAACTTGACTGTCTCATTTTACTTTGAAGAATACAAATTACAGTATCTGTAATTCCTCTTTTATATTTTTCTTTATTTTGTTAAAGGTTAACACCATCCTTTAACCATTTTGCTCCTCACCCTCCACAGGTCTTATAGGCTAACGTCTTTCTCTCCGCCCACACTTGTGTGTAAAGTAATATTTCAGAATATATACTATATATATTCTGCTGGGTCATATAACTGAGGTTCTGGGGGCGGTAAACAATGTTAAACCAGAAATAATGTCTTTCCTGCGGCTGAACTAAATACCAGCTGGGTAACCCATGCATGTCTGCTTGCCTTTACATCTGATTGCACGTAGCCCTGCTCATGATGACAGACAGTATATTATTATTATTATCTCCTCACTACTGAAAGGGGAAATAATTTATAGGTGGACTCAGCAATTGTAAGCTAATACACTTTTTGTCAAATTCAGCAAATATCTGTTTTAGTCCGCTAGCTGTTTGTTCTGTGTGTGCGCTGAAAATAGGGCCGCACGGCACCACACAACCAAGACTTGACACAACACTATCATAGCCTTGGCATTGTCTGTCCAATGAGGGGGGCGGAGCTTCTGAAGGGACATGTGTTTCTGTTTGATCAAGTTCAAATAGCAACAATCTACCTCCAACATCCCTGACTCCACCGTTTAAGGTTACAATTGTCATTTAACAAACAACCATTGCTAGCTTAAAAGATGTGTTTGCATGTCAGTGTAAGTTAATGTGATAACGCAAGGGTCTCTTTATCTCTGTGTATATCTGTCTGTTTGTCCAGGAGGAAGAGATCCCAGAGTTGGAGATTGACATAGATGAACTCTTGGAGCTGTCAGATGAGGGGCAGAAATCCCGATTGCAGGTGAGTTAGATGGGGAAACGCACCATGCTTCACATTATTCTCAAATGTATCAATTATACAGCCAGGTTTTACAAAAAAATGATTCATACTAGTTGCATGGATATAGTGCATCCTACTCACCTATTCCTTGTTTTGTATTGTTTGTACTATTTTACTTCTTTGGCTATTGGTGACACCAGACTCCCCAACATAAACTTAGGGCAATGTAATGATCATATTACACCTTGTTTATATCAAACACGTCTGTTAAGTGGGGTAATCGTTTTGGATGTACTTAACCTACCTCTTGCTCAACAGTGAAAGAGCAATGCTTATCGATGATACTGAGCCTATGCCTCTTGTTTTTTTTACTGGTTTTATAGGAACTGTTGCAGGAATGTGGCAAACCAAAAGAGGTGCGACTGGAAACCAAACCTTTTATTTAATAACAATGTATACTAATGGTCCTGTCTTTGTTTTGATATTTAAATGACAATAATTATTTATTTCGGTCATTCTAGGATTTCATCAACAGCTTGTTGTACAGGATAAAGGGTCTACGCAAAATGTCGGGGCCCTTGAAGAAATAACGCTAGGTCAAATGAAGATGTCACATGTGGAGCCTCTAAAACCCCTTCCCCCACCCTTTACCTGTTGGATGTATGTGCAGTTTATATGTATGTCAGTAGGAACCTGGTCCTGCAAATGGGTCAGCAACAATCTATAAGCAGTCCATTTTAATTTTTTTTATGGACAGCTTTTACTTTTGACTTTCTCAACACACACACACACACACACACCAGTAATGCACCCGTGATAAAGATGTATTGACTTTTATTCCGATGGACTGTTTTGTGTATGATTGTATATTTTGTTTTTGGTTGTCTATTTATGTACATGAATATTTTTTGTTCTGACAACATTGTTGTACGTCAAAATAAAATAAAATTTTCAAGACAAGGCTGTGGATGAATTCACAAACACATTTTCCGTTCTCTTATAGAAATACCTAGTTTTTATTATTATTATGAAGCAGCTTTACCACTATCTAAAACACTGCTGTGCATTTACTTTGGATTAGTAATGCCATCAGACACAGTCACGGGCTCTGTCATTGAATTGTAGCTGACACACAATGTTTATGTTGTACACATTCTTTTTTTTTGCTAAGCACTAAAAAACATGTAAGGACTTGGGAGTAAATACAGTAAAATCCAGAACAGGGAGTGGATGCATTAAGTATGCATCCATTACACACATCAATTTCCTGCCCGTGGTCAGTGTATGATCCGGTCAGCCAAGGCAAATCGGCAACAGTCTACATCTAGGCCCTAATGGAGCTAGACCCTGTGGGGTTGTGTACTTACAGCCTCCCCTCGGGCAGCCAAACAGTAATGCACACAGACAAAACTGCACTTTGCCCCTTTTTGTGTCATGCACATACGGCCAACTGGCCAAGGGCTCCATTATAGTAATGTAGTTGATTCCGCCCAGGTTGAAATCAAGACATGTTGCCCGTGTCACATTTTTTAGTGTTATAGTGTTAAAAACATACAATGTCAAGTGGCAATTTAGTGTTATATAAAATAAAATCAAGGCATATCTTATGTCACAATGTCTCACAGAGAACTCATACAACTTCTACATCCTTTAAATTGACATAATGAGCATGGCCAGAAAGGCAGCAATCATGTCCAAGCCCTGGCCAAAGACAGATTGCAACAGAAACTACTCTCCCTGCCAATATAAAACAAAGGCCCCAAGCAATCCATTTAGAGTGACCTCTCTGTTGTTCCAGTCAGGAGATGACAAGTGACCCATCATCCTTGACAAGACAAAAAAGAAATACATTTAAACATTTTGTTATCTGTAGGAAGTATGACAGGGGATTCAAAATAACTGCTAACAATTATTACATTAACCTTGTAAAAATCAGTGCACTGCTACAGAACCTACACAATATTGCTACAGTGCTTACATTTGTCATATATAGTTAGATTAGATAATAGATTTATATGACATTGCTGATTTAATAGAAAGACCACCATCATATAGTAGATTAGTACGCTTTGCTACATACATATCTATGTTGGCTCTTTTACTTGTCCTTTAAGACATTATAGCCTACACTGAAAGATGTTGACTGCCTAAAGTCACAAACCCGGATTTAGAACCACGCTCTACAGATTACAGAAGATTGGCAACACAATTAAGGGGTTCCGCCTTGCTTTTATCTGTTTAATCTTAATTTGTCTGTTTGGTGCATTTAGTCTGCTAACGTCCGTAAATAGTACGGAATATAGTATAGTTAAGGCTGAAGCAAAAGTCTCATCAGTGACACTTGACAGTGGCCTGGTACAATGTCACTATCATTTCTTCTTCTTCTTAGGTGCAGCGTAGTTAGCTGTACGGTGCTCCTGCCGGTCATATTTGTCATGGCCTTCCCTGGGAGGGGAAATTAATTAAGCATTAGTTGATTATTCACCACACTTACATTTGTATGTACATGCTGTTAGCAATGTGGTGGCCGACACTGCAATATTTTTATCTGGAGCATGGTCTGCATTACACATATTGATAATGGGTAACGTCCACAGAAAGCCAAGCGATAGTTTGCCTCCAAGACAGTAACACTGTGTGTAACACCGCTTGATATGAGCAATACCACTACCTAAAGCAACGGTTGCAGTATAGGTCGCCATCACAGGTGTGACAGCGAAGGGTGGCATTTCGGTTACAGATGCAGCACCAGGGAAGTTCCTCTTCGTCACTGTCCGATGTCTCTCTTCCTACACCAGCCAGCGGAGTGTTGGTCTTCACCCGAGCCACATTCTTCAAAACCAGATCAACAAAATGGATGGTTTGTTTTTTTTACTATATGAGGGCATTTTATTCATTAATGTGGGTTGAGTTGCCTTTGTTTGTACCCGTTTGTTGGTGGCTGCTTTCATTTCTGTGTTTTTTGGACCACTGTGCTCCAAAGGTATATTGTAGCCACTGGCCATGTCCATCGTGGCCTCTTCTGAGAGCTGAAAGTAAAAAAAAAGGGGGGAAATTCAACCCTTTGATTACGTGCGTCATATATTTCCCATTCCAACTGAGCAGCCTAGCATCCCCTTGTGGTTGATACAAGCATGCCTTAATATACAAGTAACAATAATATTTACTGTTTGGCTTCACAAGTTAGTTAAAAACAGTATACAATATGTTCTAAACGCATGATACGCATGCGTAACACGTGTAACAAAGACCTGTTTTAATAATCTCTTCATGGCCTCTTCCTTCGTCTCCTCCTCACTGTCGGGATGCTGGAAGTCCTTCATAGTGACTAAGAGAAAGGAGGAAACCATGGTGATGCCAGTGGGCAATATTGCAAGTACACCAGTGAAAGGTTTGTCAGAGTAACAGGAACACAGATGTGGCCACAGTCACCTGTCCACACATACCTAACCACTAACAAGGCCATGTTTTAAGAGGAATTCCACCTGCTGTGTGTCATTTTGTCTCATACGGGCCAGAGTAAAGGTCATGTGGGCAGAACATTAAGATTATATTTATTAGTATTATTATTATAAGTGTACCACGGTTGTGAACATGATGGACTATTTATGTTTTTCATATTTATATGTGTATATTAATTAGTTTTCTCTCTTTATCTATTAACTTAAGTCTTTTTACTTATTAACATTTATATTGTGAATAGCTCAAAGTTCAAGCATTAACTTCCTACCATTCACTGTAACACAATTGCTATTTTGCAATTGACAAAACAAGCCAACATATTGCACAGCAAATCAAATTGAACTGGTGTGTTTTGTACCCTTGTCTGGGTCTTCCCCTTTGAGCTGGGCCAGCCTCTTTGCCATCTGTAGGACCTGGTCTTGCGAGCACTGTTCTCGTCTCAGCTCTTTCATTGCCTCCTCCAGTAGGCGGCTCTTCTCCACCTCCAGCTGCCTGGCCGCGTCCTGGCCATCCTCCATGTTTTCCTCAAGCCCATGCTCCTCCCCCTTATTCAGGTTGTTCATCGGGCCATCCACACCTGATTAGCATAAGCATTCAAAATATGTAAATACCGTACATGCAATACATTTAGCATCCTGACAGTTTTACAGTGGTGTTTATCAAGTCATGGACTAATCTTACTGGGTTGGGATATTATTAAAACTGTGATAAAGAATAAATAACCCAGCGTAATGACTCACCGCTGTCAGCATTTATTTCTGGATTATCTATGGCGACTTCCTCTGTCATTTGGGTAATCAGATCATTGGCCTTTTCAGTTTGGGTCCTGTTATCTGGGGGTTGGTGCATCTGTACAAAAAAGCATGATACAACCTCATTAAAATGATAGCAGTTATCTGAACAGAAAGATCAAGGAACTTTGCTGCTAGTAAATCAATATGACTACTACTAATAATGGGCATTGACGATCAAGGTCTATAATTTACAGCAAGTCAGGGACTGTGCTTACTGGTGGTTTGGCTTGAGAGGGTAGCTGTCTTCCCTGTAGAGCAGCCAGGCGATCTTCCATCTCTAATGTGGATGGTACTGGCTGGCTTGGAGCTTTCAAAGCAGCAAGGCGAGTCTCTATCTCCCTCTCAGATGGAATAGACTCTAAGGAATAAGGATATAAATAATACATATAACATTAACCATTCAAAACAAAATGATCAAAAAATAAGTGTATTACTTGGTTTGGTGTCTTCCTTTAGTTTTTGGAGCCTTTCCATAATAGCCTGGTCTTCTTTGCTCAGTTGTATAGTTGGCTTAAGATTTATACTGCCTCCTGCAAGGGGTTGCATTGGATCCCCTTGTTTTGCTTCAAGTGCAGCAACTCGTCTGGGTAAAAAACAGTAAAGTGTATGAAAATGGAGGTCATACTATAATTTATTAGCAAAGTTATATTTGTAATCGATATCTTTGTTTTTAATATACTGACTTTTTGTAGTTTTCTGGGGGGGACCATTTGTTGCTAGAAGACTCCCCACTTAATATAAAGCAATGCAAATAATGTAAGTAAGTAGCTTACCTTCATTGATGATAATCGAAGTTATTTATATTTAGGTTAAACCCACTAACGTAATCGCTACCTTGTGAGATTTCCATGACACTGCTTGCACACCTTCTGATTGGTGTTGCAACAGCGAGGCACCACAGCATTGAAATTGAGGCATCCTGAACAGAACGAACGCCCGCAGTTTTTACATCCTAGCTGTGAATAAGAAACAGGTCAATTTAGTTTCGTAGTCCATTTCCATATAACATTGTCAACCTTGTCCGTATGAAACCTACCGTACCGTACCTCTTTCCTAAAGAGACTGAATTTCGACGCACAACTATAACAACGGCTGTCCATTACGAAACATGCAGAGCTTCGTGTGGATGTATCTGACCTTATTGTATTAAATAGTTCAGTAAATAAAACACAATATTAGTATTATTGTTATTACTATTATCCTTCATTCGACAACATCATTTTCAATAACTTTGAGCTCTTAAGTACACGGGTGTCATCAAAATACGGAAGTATTCCGGAAATGTGTTTTGGGTTATTGTCGTACGATTTCCTGTGCCTGCTTGTCCAATCACAGTAGACCTAGCTGTCTCGCGGTCCCTGTTCAAAACACACTACGCGACGTCTTCACATGTAGTTATTGTGTGTTTGTATATCCACAGATAAGGGAGAGAAAAGAATCGGTTTGTAAACTACAGCAAAACACTGTCATTATTTGTAACGTGTGTTGCATTATTTGCGCACAGGAGAATATTTTCGACGAATACGACACTAAAACGTATATTTACTGTAATGCTAGCTCAGTAGCTGCCAATAGCTAATAAGGTTACACCCGACAAAGGCCTCCGTAATGTAAACGATTAATGTTTCGCCAGTGATCTGGGTTTAGTATTAATTCCTTTCATTCAATTATTATTTTCGAAAAAGTAAACAAAATATTATATATTTCTTGTCACCACTGTAATCGGTCTTGATTCATTTGTAACCTTGTTTGTATGCGTGCATGTCATTCTGTATATCCACAGAAGTTTGGTTAGCGTCTGATGGCAAATCACTTTTACTCCACACATTTATTCCATGTACCGGTACTTTTATTGCTCCCGTCTGATCTTTCAAGTGCTTTGTTGTGTTTTGGCTGGTAGCTGTGTTCGTTTGCACGATGGCAGAAGGAGGGGAAGTAGAGTGGGAACTGAGCAAAGAAAATATTCAGCCACTGAGGCGAGGCAGAGCTATATCTGCTTTACACCAGGCTCTTAGTCAACAACAAGAAGGCCTCAGCGCTGCAGTTAACCAGCAGAAACGGTATGTTTTGACAGACCAGCACAACTGGTGTTCTTTTTATTTCTCCAGTGTATTTAGTTTTGCCATGGTGATAACATTTTACTCCCACAGAGCCTTTGAATCAGAACTGCGAATATATAATGGGGATGATCCACTTGATGTTTGGGATAGGTAAGAAACATGAATTTGCTCATTGACATTTGTATTAACGAATAGGGTATTAATTTAAAGATGTTACGTTAAGATATGTTTCTGCTTACAAACAGATATATAAAGTGGACGGAACAGACCTTCCCTCAAGGCGGAAAGGAGAGAAACCTTTCCATTCTTCTAGAGCGAGCTGTGCATCGATTCACAGATGATGAGAAATACCTCAACGATCCCCGCTATATTGACCTGTGGATCAAATTTGTAGGTATTCTTGCTGGTTACCTCAAGTCTTAATCCCCCAATGATGACTTAGTTGATTTTGCCACACATGGTCTGCTGTGTTTGATCAGGCAGAGGCGTGCCCGGAGCCCCTTGAAATGTACCGCTACATGAAGGCCCAGGGAATAGGCACTGCGCAGGCCTCCTTGTACATTGCTTGGTCTGAGGAATACGAGAAACAAGGCAACTCCCGCAAGGCTGATATGGTCTACCAGGAAGGCTTCAAGAATTGCGCTGAACCCAGAGATAAACTGGTGCAGTTTCACAAGTAAGGCTACGGACAGCATTGTATGAGCTTATTAATACTTACGTTTAAAAACATCCGTATGCTTTGGTTTCCTACAGGGCTCTGCAGGCACGCGTTTCTCGACAGGTGATGACGAATATGATAGAAGAAAATGGTGAGGAAGAGACTAAGCAGCTTGAGAGGATTTCTCTTGTTGATCTCAAACACAAAGGGAAGAAGAAAGCAATTGTACCTATCAATAGAGTTGGGGCCGCTCTCAGCAGTGAGTACATATTTCATTAGTGAAAAAGGCAGGTGATAATATAGAAAAGATTATCATAGTCAACTTGCCGTGGATGTAATAGTTGCTCTTGTGTATTGACAGGTAATTCACATGGTCTGCAATTACAGGGAGCCCCTGCTCCTGCTAGTGCAAAGAACAGTTGCTTTGTGGTATTTGATGAAAATAAGACACCAATCTCTGAACCGTCAGAGCCTAAACTGGAGGCTTGGATGGCTCCTCCTCCTGTGAGGGCAAAGGAGAATGAGCAGAAGCCTGAAAGATGGTGTGACGTCAAGGTAAGTTAAAGAGATACCAGCATATTTGGTGTATTAGTTTAACAGTGGGCATACTTTAATTTTTTCCATGTTTCCTTGTAAGATGCCCCCGTATTCCAGGTTTGGTCATACCATTGTGGCTCCATCTATTACCAAACCCTCCTTCCAGCCGTTTGTGGAGGAGTCTGACCAGCCACCAACAATGTGAGTGACAAATTATATCCACTTGATTTTCCTTTTTTATGTATTTTTGTGATTGGGTGACAATATAGAAAGATGGTGGCATGTACTGCATTTCAAACAGATTTTGGCTGTTTTTGCATTAATAATCTGGATAGTCTGCCTAATTCTACAGCCAGATTAAAGATGAGGACTTTTATACATCTAGATAACGATGACAACAGCTAGATAAAGATGAGGACAACTCTTGAAATCTTGACAGTAAACACATCAAGGGGCAATTTGTGAATTGTGTTTACTCCTTAGCAGATTTTCCATTTAAATGGCAAATTCATGTTTACAGAAATGTTATTACAAAATCAGCCACCGAGCAATTTTGTTTTCTCTTCCCACAGGACTCCGTGTAAAATCAATCCTTGTGTGAACACAGTCCTGTCAGCACGCAAGCCCTGCAAAGAGGAAACGCCGCTGAAGAGACTACAGGACCACCACCAGCAGCAGCAGCAGCAGCAGCAGGAGGTGGGAGGAGGGAAAGTACAGGAGCAGAGCATGTACTGCAGAGAATTGCTCCTCAGTGGCGCCACCGAGTTCTGCTTTGAGGAACTACGCGCAGAGCGATACCGGCAAAAGATGGCCCTGGAATCTGAGGATAAGGCATAGTGTCGGAATGCCAAGGATGCGTTTTTAGACTGATACATTTGTATTCCTCTGTTTTCATTTCTGAACATTTCAACAAAGTATCATGAAAACACTGTTGCGATATCTTAGCCTGATGTCTGTATAACTAGTTCATTTAAAAACAAGTAATCAGTATATACTTATGGAACCTTTTAATAGCAAGACGTCTTTTTGCTATAGTCAGTCTCCTGACTATTCTTTTTGTATTTATATTAATTCTGCTGCTATCAAAGCACAATTTGTATTATTTCCTGTCTGTTTATTGGCATGTTGTACATGTCTAATATCCTTTATAATATTACATTGCATTCTACATTTAAGCAAGTATTTTCGAGCATCAGTGTTGGACAAGTAGTCTATAAAGTGCATGGTTCAACTTGCATTTTTGCAAAGACTCTAGCATTGACGTTCAATAAATAAACTTGTAGAAATGGGCACCTGAGGGATCATTTGTTGAACCAGATAGGAGACATCCCATAATGTGCTGTCAGCAGAGCACATGCAAGATTGTATTTTATTAGATTTATTTAAATTACTAACCCTGATTTATCATATGTCCCCAGGGTTATAAGGAGTTATCAGCATAAAGCTGAATGCCAAATTTAATTACGCAATTATTATTGGACCATTGCTGTGACTAGAAGATAATTTAATCAACATAAAATATTTTGGGTGACTTCTCTTTCAAAAGACTAAAGGTTTAATTGCTGTCCATGGGGATTAAACTAATGGGAGTATACCCAAATCTGTTGTGATGATGATGATGGGGATCCCGTTCAACACTGTATCCAGGGCAGACTTTGATGAATGTGTTGAAGATGGGTCCTTGACTCATTAGCAATTGAAATCCACCCTTTGCGGCTGTGCACTGGTCTAAGTTATCCCCAAGAGACCACTGCTCTCTGGCAGTGTGAAGCTAGTTTTGCATGCACTTAGACTACTGGAAGAACAGGCTTATTCTCATAATGGAAATATAAAACTGCTAACCTAGATCCTCTCAACTGGGAAGTTTATCTTGTATGAGTATTGCTGAAAATCAGTTTTAAATGTTACATAATGAGGCAGAAGGGCACAATACTCATGTCATAATGCATCCGCAAGGCCTTGTTTGGAATAAGCTAAATAAGTAGCTGCAGATCTTTAGACAATGTAAACGAGATACAAACCAATATACTTTACAATATTATGGGCTTTAGATCAGTTTTTATTTGGCACTTTGTTTTAGACAAACACCTTGACTAAGTAGCCTAACTGTTTCAGTCTGCATTCTGCACATAATTTACCTGATTTGTGAAAGCATGGAGTTACTTAGCTAGGCATGTGACTTTAACTGCTGCAAATCTTAGATCACAACCCCTGGTGGGTTAATCTGGCCAGTCATGACTTTTCTCTGTTGTCATAGAATATTAGGAGTAGAGCTGTTCCTGAAGCCTATTTGGCCTGAGATACAAAATCGAAGCATACAGATGTATCCAAAACAAAAGGCATAATTGACATGCAAGCAATTGCGGTTGTATAATTCATAAGGTTTTCGTGTTTATATTTAATGATGCAAGACAAAGGTTGAAGACTGCAATTGTTATGGAGACTGCTATTGTCATGCAAGGATTTCATTCAATGTCACTGCTTTTCTACGTTTAGTCAAAGTAGCTTTAGTGGCTTGTTTTCCCTAACAATGGCCTTGCGATTACAAACATGTTTCTCCGTCTGTCTAACAGAACTCTCGCTATATTTTCCAATATGTATTGACTCACTAAGAATAATACGAACTAATGACGAATGGCTGATGATCACTGATATAATCGTTTCACCCATGTCTCGTTCAAACTGTAAAAACAAACGTATAACCGCTTGAGAGAAAAAATGGTTCTGCTCAGGAGCAAACTAATTTCTATGATAACAGATAAAAAGGCCTAAATGCCTAGATACTGCATGGAGAATAGTCAGGCCAATACGATATAATTTGTAACAATGCTGACAAGTATCAGAGGAATAGAAAGGAATTGCTGTCCTGCCCTGTCCCCATGTGGTTAAATGTGTGCAATTGTTATGCAAATTGATTCAGTAAATATTCTTGTTGAGTTTATTGGATGTAAGTAGGAACTTTATTATCTGTGCCTGCCCTTTCAAGGTCCTCTCTTATCATATGTCCCAATTCTGGTTAATTTAGCAAAGCAATTTCTGCATGACTTGACCCCAATACAGTTTGATGCTAGCTTTCTGGTCTTAGCCAGCCTTTAAATTATTTAGTGCAAGATTGTGCTAGAAAGGACAAATTGTGGGGAGTCACAATTGTCACAAAAGAGACTGATTCTAAGTTTCTCACTTGCTTGAAATACAGATCAGCCCTGCTCCCACCCAAACCACCCCACCCCCTTGCCATCTGCCATCTGACCATGGTCATGCATGGATGGATTCCATGTGTTTATTTGGGAAATATCCTGCATGGGTGACATGTCACCCACAGTTTTCAGTGAAGGAGATAGCGGAAGACATCAGATAGAGGGCAGGCAGGCAGATGGAAGAAAGGTATCCCAGCTGATGAGTCTAGTAGGAGACACGCTCCTCTTACAGTCACTGGAAACCAGCCTAAACACGCACACACACACACACATACACACACATACACATACAGTAAATACATACGCACGCACACACATTCTACTATCAATTCAGCAAGCTACTGTAAAGGCAGTCCAATGAGAGTGGGAGGAGGAAAAGCAGAGCGAGAAAGAGAGAGAGAGAGAGAGAGACAGAGAGAGAGAGAGAGGGGGGTGGGAGGGAGCGTGTGTATGTTTGTTAGAGCAATCCAGCGAGAGTGAGGGAGCGGGGGGGTGGGGGGTGGAAGAAGCTGTATGGCGCGGTGATATCCTCTCTTCCTGGACGTTTATTTTCCTCCATGGCTTTGTTTCTCCTTTGTCTGGCAACCCCGTGTCCGCAGGAGCAGGTATCGGCGCACGGACCGGCGCTCATCCACGGAGCCAGGGATGAAGCAGCCGCAACAAAGAGGCTTTGAGATGGCACCGCTTACTCGTGCCTGGAGGGAGGAACGCGTCGGGCTTTCCCAGGCAAGCGGGAGCCTGCAGTACGCGGCCGACTGAGAGCCAATCCTCCCCTCGGTACTGCGTGTATGTGTAGGCTATAAGAGAGAGAGAGAGAGAGCGCGCACATTTGTGTGGGCGCGCAAACGCCTGTGTTAAATGTGTGCGTGTGTAAGAGAGGCTGTATAGCAGTGTTTGCGAGTGTTTATGTGCGCACTCTCTCGCCATCCATCCTGGAAGCTCTCCTCTTCGTTGGACTGCAAGGTAAGGTACAAAGGGAGGGGTGTGTGTGTGTGTGTGGGGGGGGGGTACAAATATTATTTTCCTACTATTTCCCCAATGATTTATCAATCTGGAGCACCGTTTACGCTCTACACGGCGACGTGAGTAAGTAAGAAGAGGGAGTGGGGCTTAGCATCATTGATAAGGAGCAGTGCTCTGTGCCGTCGGTCGGTCGGCATGCATCGGCAGCGGCGGAGGAAGAGCAGAAGAATATGAGGAATATAGGGGAATGCAGTGAGGCCAGGCGGAGATGTGTGAGCACGAAGGATTCGTAGAATGAGGGTCTTCATCTTCTGCTCTCTGCATCCCCTATCCTTGTGTCTGTCGTCACCCCCTCGGTCTATCAGACGGCATGCCGCGGTTGATGTGCAGTGTTCCCGAGGTAGATATGGATCCCAAACACAGATTATGTCATTGCAACTATGGGCTGTGAATACCTGTGTGTTTGGCATTGCGTGTTTGGCATTTGCGTTTAATTTGTGTGTGTGTGTGTGTGTGTGTGTGTGTGGGCTCAGGCTGACAGCACGGGTTATACTGTGTTCATGCCCCGACAAGAAGTACAACATTGGGAAATCGCGCAGCTACATAGCTATAGTACTAAGCCTACTGTAGGTGGATAGTTAGGGAGTGGAACTGAAAGAATGTGACACGTGTCAGATCAGTTTGATGAGCATTTGCTTGCTTTGTGGGCTGGAAATGGCACATGAAGACATGCTAGTCTGCTTTCAGGGTTGCAGAAGACCATTACTGCTGTGTTTGACACAGTATGGGATTAGTTTTATATAGTTGACCATTCTTAATGTTACAAATTAATGTGTAATCTATATTATTTGGAAATTAGCCTCCATAGGCTATACTGAGCCAACATGTGATTGGGTAACACTGCACCTTATGCAAAAGCCTTGAGCTAAGGTATTGAGAGCATAACACTATGGCTTTAAATTAGTGTGTATGTCTTTACCAATGACCCCACAAACACAGTCTCCACACAGTAATTAAGGCTGGCTGCATGTTTGACTCAGGATAGAGTCATATATCTGCCCAGCAGCTGCTATATGTGGTGCTAGCTCCTATAGACGTAGATGTATCAGTCTGAATCAACAGATGCTCCTGGATGTAATCCACACCCATATGTGGCTTGTCGTCATTGTGGTATAATAAAGTGGTGGCCCTTGTCACAAGGGCCTCAAGCCATGATAATGTGGTTGGACGATCCAACTGTATACCAGATGGGCTTTGCAAGGGAGTTTTACAATAGTGAGCTATAGCTATTGGTTAAACACTATATTAAAAACACGGACTGATACAGGGATAGAACGTCTTCTATTGCACGCAAACTCAAATATATACACACTCACACACACACACACATACACACACAGGTAGACATCTGCTTTTGTGAGACCCAGCATCTCCAGGGTCTTCTCAGGTCTTCTCCACAGATATTTCATTCCCTCCAACTCTTGTGCACAGGATCACATGAGCTGATGGCTAAGCAGTGATAACACACTGTCGTAAACCTGGTTGTCATTGTCAGTTTTGAGTAATACCCGCGTCAGAGCCACGTGAGCTGAAGGAGGGCGACAGCGTGTGTGCTTAGTGTGACTGCTGGCCTTGAGACGTCAAGCACCAGAGGATTAAAGGAAGGTCCCAATCAGGACCCTGACTCAGAGAAGGAGGGAATCTTTATGCCAGGAGGTATGTTGAGGCCAGGTCAAGTATTGTTCAGGTATATCAAATATGCACACAGCAGGTACAGCTTGTACCATGTCCTATTACAGCAGGGTTTGGTTTGTCCCATTATGCCAGTCTCATCATAAAAATCTCAATCAGATGCGCGTCAGATTGTTACAGGACTGTGAGAGCCAGGACGAGCGTACTTAATTAAACAGAGTGCTGATCAGTTTAGCATTTCCTTACACTCCTCTACGCGGCCCGGTGGTGCACTTCAGCTATTGCAGCACAGTGCATGGACTAATCTATTTCCTGCGCTAACAGCCGCCGGTGTCAGCGTCAAGAGAATAGCCCATAACAAATAGTTGAGACGCGTTGTTTTTACAATATCGTTATATTAGGGCGCCAGGCGCGGATGGTGAACGCCGCTGTTGCAGTGCATTACAGTGTTTATCCTCCACCTGTGATGGAAGACAGAATGTGGTAGGTTTGCTACTGTCCTCTCCTCAAACACCAATTTCACGTGTTTATGTTGTTTACCACAGCCAGAGGCTGAGGTAGCACCACAACAACGTGCTGCTACTACAGAAGATAACAAACAAAGCCCCAGTGCAAACAACAGCAAGATATTTGCCGCCAGTCGACCCCACAGGCAATTGCAGCGGTTGAACAACTCCTTATTTATTCTTTCCTTCCTTTCTTTCTGCATGTCACTTTTTGGTCACTGACCCACTACAATACACCCACTGCCTAACATTTCTTGTCTTTTTTCTTTTCATGTCTTGACAACATTAAAACAGTGGTGAGCTCTGTTGTCGGCCCGTGTTGTGCAGACTTTGTTGGACGGCTGCGTCATAATTCACTATTTACATGCTGTCCTGGGGAGTTTAGGTGTGGAACACCACAGAGAGGACGTTTTAGATTGTTTTCTATCAGAAATGCAGTGCCTTCATGCTTCGGTGCCCACAAACTATCGCTGACATACTTTGCACTGCAGGTTGAATGAAAGCCTTAGAGGAAAGCTCAATATTCCAAGGGATGTGACATTTGGAATACCCTAAGAGACTTTGAAGTTTGTCACTATCAATGGCTTCTCTGTGCAAACATATGTCATTATTGCTTTATGTCCATAATGGACATATATGGACATAATCACATGTATTTTATTATACTGGCCTTTAACAGACTATTGTTTGCTTACTTGCTACTGACTTCCATATCAGGGGCAACCAGACATTGAGCACTGAAACAGAAAATAATTCAGTACATAACATGCCGCAAGAGCCCTTTGGGTATGCCCTACATATTTCATCCTCCCTACTCCTAAGTGTAAAAAGAGACACATATTCTTTACAGGTTTGAGGGAATTGTTGTCTAGCTTGCTACATCTTAGAACAAAAAATGTTCACCTGTGCTTTTCATTTTGTAGTATGCTTTTGTATCGAATTATTCTTTTTATGTATGTGCAAAAGGAGCAACCCAGCTCGGAACAGGGAATCCCATCATTGTCACAAACTGTATGTGCAGTGGCCGACTTTGCAGAGGTTGGTGGTTAGCCTACAGTGTCTTTACTCTGTTTGCTCTGCGGTGCATGCATCAACCCGCATGAAATATGTATGGACGCAATGTGCTGTTCCGTGTCACTGGATTTAGCTTATCACCTGTTTCTTCCCGTTGACAAGCCACGCCCACGGAGGAGACTTCAGAGAGAGAGCGCACCTCGTCAATTGACGCGAGCGCCTTTGTGTAATCATTAACACGGTTATTGTCCTGTCACATCCTGCTCCTGTGTGTGTTCTCATGCCTTTGCATGGTGCGTGAGCACGCATGCGCGTGTGTTCACACAACACACTGAAGAGATGAACACCCCTCCTCCCAACCCCTTTAGAGGCAAGACTCATGACACTTAAAGGGTAAATCGGTCATCACCGTAAAGTACAGGCGATAGAAGAGTGATCTTTAAGCCCTCACCACTGCACTGCAGTGACCAGGAGGCAGCAGTTAAGCCCTAGATGCTGGTGATGCACGCCTCTACCCCATATACACATGCAGGGCTCCTGTAATTCAGCATACCATAGCTGGATTACGCTTCGGACAGACAAGCATTGGAAAAAATAGGATTACCTCATATGTGTCACCCACTCTCACCTCTCGCTGTTTGGCACCGTTTGACACCATCTTCTACCTAGCAAACATAGTGTGGCAAGATTTAGGAAGGGCCTATAATTAGACAAATGAGGGACTGAACGCTGTACTAATCCTACAAGCCCAGCGCGACCTGTGACCATCCCCAAGTATCCACACGCCTGCCAACAAAGTAGATAGCAGAGAAATCAAGGCAAATATATAAAAATAAAATATAATTCAGCAGCGCTCAGAGCGTACAGTATCCAGCAATACAATATCGGTCTCTATCTCTCCATCCGCTCCCGCTTATGCTGGGGCTGGTGTGAATATAAGAGGGAGATGTGCAGGCCCTCTCCTCATCAGCCATGCCTTGCGTGGGTATCCTACTGCATACACTATATACACTATATAGGATAGATGTCCACATGCCATAGAAGGCCAGGTATGTGTCTCTGCACGGTGACACTTCCTCTGATGAGGGACAAGGCTGCTATTTGATTGCCGTATGAAACTACAGCAGCAGGGTGTGATAGATCAAATCTATGATATCCTACAGGGAAAACATATTCTGAAATGTGATCTATTTGCATTTCATTTATAATTCATAGACTTGGTTCTTGTAAATGTAATGTGCATCTTGGCCTACATTCAGACTTCGGCGCGACGCCTAAATCAAAGTGGACGACGTATCCCCGTGACGTGACTGATGTGGTGTTCGCTCCTGCACACAGTGAAAATCACGAATAGAGCACCATTTTGGAATGACCTCCTCCTTGCCTTTTGATGTTCCTGACAGCAGTCTTTTCTCTGGTGCTATGATAGATTCAAGACAGCCAGGGTCAAGCCTCAGCACTCATGGAGGATGTGAGCATAATGCATGATCGCGCACAGCGCCCGTTCAACACCGTACACATGTATTAGCATATGCAGCATGCTCAGCAATAAATCGATTGCATATTGTTATCAAGACAAGTCATATGCTCTGTAGATTCCGAGGGGGTTAGCAAAAGGCCAGATGTATGTGATTAAAACTTGTACATCAATAAGTGCATCTGGTTTTCAATTAATTATTTCAAGGAATAAACACAATGTGTGTGATTCTGTGAGCTTTCCGATAACATTGCGTTTACTTGTGTATTTCCAGAGCCTTCAGAGAGGTCTGTTGGTGCTGAATGAATAATAAATACTGTGGTTGTGTTCTACTATCTGTTTTGTCTCTGTAGCTTGTACAGAGCAGACATCCAATTTGTGATGGTATCACTCTTTTATCGCTGGTAGTCAGGGGTTGTATGGGTTTGCGTTTCACTCATGAGTAAATATTGATTGTTCTTGTACAGGATACAGGAGTGCTACATGCAAATATTTGCCCAGGCAGTCCCAACATCAATCCAATACAGCAGCTACAGTATATTAGCAGGAAATGTCGTTCTCACTGAAGAAATGAGGAGAGACCACTGTATCCTCTTTACTGTTGTGTTTTCATAAGTGGTGTAGTTCTAAATGCAGCCACAGTAGGTGGTTAAAAGCGTTTCTGCGTCTTCTGTGACATAAAATCAAGTCCCTGTCTCTCCACGTACACATCCAGCTTTGGCTTTTTCTGTAGTCCGGGCCCCAGCCCCCTCAACCGCAACCTCCTGAGAGCCCCCAGACCATAATGTCCCTGTCAGATGAAATTAAAGTCCTCCCCACCACCACACTGAGAGCACACATAGGGCGAACACAGACCGATGCGCTTATACAACACTTAGCATATATATATATATATATATATATATATATATAGCATTTTACAGCGTTGATTGTCCATTTTTGGTGTTAGCCGACGTGACCGTGGGGGCTGACCTGTCTTATTCTCTCCCGTGGCGTGGCTTATGACAAGCAGCTCACATGGAGCAGGGTCCATGATGATTATGGCAGCGCTGGCCTGTGTTGTGTGTTCTTTACAACAGCACACACACACGCTTGAAACATTCTACTGTAAAGGATGTAGACATGCCGGTGGTAATTGCGCTGTGATATTATCTCATTGTATATAAATAGCAGGCGGCTTAGCGTGGACAAGATGAGATACCAGTTGTCATCAGACTTAGATGTGGGTCATTATCTCCCATACAGCTGTGCCACTGTGGGAAATGAGCTGTAACCTAATTCTTTTAATTACTTTCTCGCTTCTGCTATCATATACACATAATATATGACAGTAAGTATACCATGGTTAGTGGCAGGCCGATAGGGTTGTCCATCAGAGGTTTAGGCAGATGCTGACTGTTTAATTAGGAGGGGTTATGTAGGAGCTACAGGGGCTTATGAAGCTTGTGTGTGTGTGTGTGTGCGTTTCTTGCATGCTAGCATATGCATATGATCTCCCACTAATGCACTGAATGCCTGTGGGCACCAGCTAGGCACAGAGACGAATAAGCCTTGATTGACCAGATATCATTCATTACACATTTACCTACACATCCATCCACTCTGCTTCAGCCTGTCTCACAGGCACAACAGTTAGCTATGCAGCAAACCAGCAAAACACTCCAGAGACCGCTATCGTGTTTTCAGAATGTTTTTACTGCATGGCCAAAAGCGAGGTTTTAAAAGGTTCCAATGTTCCTTGTTGAAAAACACAATTTTAGTACACCATTTTATACACTCAAGCTTTGGGTATGCATGTTGTGTTTCTGTGTTTGTGTTATGTAAGACCTTACTACACTTCTCATGCAGGGCCATCTTGAAGTGGGCAAGCTGTTGTTCGCGCAGGCCTGACGATGTTCCGCAAGAAGAAAAAGAAGAGGCCTGATATATCAGCGCCGAAGAACTTTGAGCACCGCGTCCATACCTCGTTTGACGCCAAGCGAGGCTGTTTTGTGGGCCTGCCAACCCAATGGCAGAGTCTAATAGAGAACCTGCGCAGGCCCAAACCCATGGTGGACCCCTCCAGGATCACTGAGGTAGAGCTGAGGCCCAAAAAGGTACTTCATTTTCACTCAGCACAATTCGATGCGGCCCTGTTAGAGCTCACATGAATTGTCAGTTAGTTAGACTTGGTGTTCACCTCAGAAGGACTAAGACAAAGGTGTGCTGTTTGTGCCCAGAATTACACAGAACCTGAGTATGTCCTCCAGTGCTTCAGAGACGCCCTGCTGTGTCAAAGAAAATGCCATAATCCATTGATAACAGTGCAAAAGGCCGGGACACCCTCCCCCCGCTTTCATATGCTTTCTTATCTATCACGGGGTTGGGTTAAGGACCCTGCTGTGTACGTTGACTGTAAAATGTTAAATTCTCTGAGGGACGCAAGATTTATTACTCCACGCAGGCAATTAATAAAGATCCATGGTGCTTTCCCACGGATGTCAGACAGAGGGAATAAAAAAATGCAGGTACAGCATAGGAAATTCCAGTGAGCGATAAAGCCAGCAAATCTCTGGGTTCTACGCTTCATGAGTTGCTATGTCGATGCTGTTTACGGCCTCCCTGGAAATATAGAGAAAACACACAACATTTTATTTGCCTCTTGGATTTGATTGGTGCGTGGCATTATAGGAAATATCATGTCAGCTTTACGCTAAGATGCATTGTTGTAACAGCAGCATCGAGGCCTGCACACAAGATGGCCGTCTGTCAGGGAGACACAAAGGTTAACATCAAAATCTCAAATAATGACACTTCCTGGTTCAAATAAAAAGGTTAAGGTTAGGATAAGATATAGGGCTGCATGAGTATTTAACGCCCATAGTCATTGACTTTGGAAAGTTGTTGCATTTAATACACATAAAAAACAGTGAAAACACCTTTAACTGTGAAATGTCCCTTCATACTGTTCACATTGATCTTTCACTTTCACCCTGGGCTAAACTCGAAAGTGAGCATGCAGCTGCCATTCAGAACACAAGACAAAATAAGAGTTTTGGTTTTGAAATTTTTAGGAGCCGAAATTGAAATCACAATTAAAATGTGATCAATTGCACAGCCCTGATAAGATATACTGTAGGTTGTGTTTGATGTAATGTTATCGAGTATGGTTTAATTAGGCTAGGATATGGTTTACCTTATAAGGTTTACCTTATCCTATAGCTAAGGTACATTATGTTAGGCACAGCTGCCATGGCAATGCATCAGATAAGGTTGATTGACTGTGAATTTAAATACTCCAGCCACGCTCTCTGAATGGCTCAATACTAAATCCTTGTCTGCCAATATGTCTTTAGTTTGTGTTATTCTTTTCTGTCAGGGCACGTTTTGGGTGTTTTGTCTTAACATGCGTCGGAAATGGGGCAGTTGCCGTGTGTCATAGTGACACATTTCATTTGATGTATTCATTTGTGTTTTGTCATGTCTGTCTGTGGTCATGTCTGTCTGTGTATCTAACACAAATGACAGTTGACAATTCGTTCTGTCTGTGTCTTTGAGGAGTGACGATGACGATGTCCTTCACAGACCGTCAAGTCTATATTTACCTAAGCTCTGAGCGACGATTATGTCACTGCCATTTCTCCTCTCATTCGCCTCGCTCTAAAAAACCCATGAGCTTAGTGAAATGTGAGAAGAGTGTGGGAACAAGTGAAACGTGATGAAGGCAGCCGCTCCCTCTCTGTTGCAGACCATTGTGCGGGGGAGCATGATCGGGCACAGCGACTACATCGCAGCGATGATCAGTGACATGAGCCGTCTGTCTGTGACCAGCTCCAACTCCCTGAGGAAGACCAGTCCCTCGGCCAGAAAGAGAGCCCAGTCCCTGGGGAGGCTGGGGGAGGTGGCGGAGGGGGACACCTACCAGTATGAGGGCCTGGCTCTGGAGGAGGACCCTGCCCAGCGACAGTGGGGCGACAGGGCCGGGAACACCCACAGTGAGACCAACACCCCGTACCTGGGCATGAAGAAGAGCATCACCCTGCAGCCCAATGGGATCCTACCCCGGGCCAAGTCCACCCACGAGGTCGGCGTTAAAGCACCGGAGGGGCTCGCGCACCCAGGCCAGCCCACGCAGGCTCCTTCCCACGGGGTATATATGAGCGGCGAGATGGGCAGTCCCCAGGAGTGTGTGGTGTGGAGGAGAGACTTCCAGCTGCCCAGGAACATCCCACCCAACCAGAGACCCATAGCATGCTTCTACAGCCCAGCGATGGCAGGCCAGCAGGCCTACAGTGACCAGGGACCACACCAGACAGAGTTCCACACCAATGTACCCCTCTACATGCACTCACACGACAGCCCTGGCAGGCCGTACTCCTCCTATGACCTGAAGGTATACAGTAAGGCCAATTATATCAATCACACCCAGTCTCTGTACTGAGTAAGCACGTTGACTCATCATATTCTTCAGAGGAAAATGCCTATTGTTGCCTATTGAGCACCTATTGAAACATAACCATGTTTACAGACATAGTGGGAGCATAGCACGATATTAAAACCTCACATTTTAGTAAAAGGATATTTATACAATATGTTTATTAAAACGTCACTGTACTGTGTTATGAGACAAAGCTACTTTAGGTGCCCATGCATGTATTTGTTTAAGGTAACAGTAATTTTACTTGAGTAGAGTTTTTAGCTACCCTACTTCTACTACTACTACTACTACTATTCTACTACTACTCCACTTCTGATAATGTGTGATTGTTATGGTAACAGTGACATGAACACTTTAAAGTCTCTACTGAGATAGCAACTGTCATGCTAAGAACACTTACATCTTCTCTGTACACTGCTCCCTCTGCTGGTTCAGTCATGAGGGCCGTCTTTCATTTGGTGGGGATAAAATATGATTTACAATCCCAGTGGTTGGTAAATATTGAGAGATGCTTTGCTTGGCATAGACCTGGAAGGGTGGGTGGGTGTGTGTGGGTGTGTGTGTGTGTGTGTGTGTGTGTGTGTGTGTTTGGTTGGGGTCCCTTTTTATGTAGGCCACATCAGGTGGATGCACAGTAGCAGTGAAGTACATGATTTACGTTCAGCTATAAAGCGTGTTATGGACCTCCGGCAGACAGCCAAATCCCTTTATCCCTCACTCTCTAAGTCTCAGATGCTGTTTCTCTATTTAATTTCTGGTCTTTCTGTCTCTCTCTCTCTCTCCCTCTCCCTGTCCCTCCCTCTTTCTCTATCTCTCCCTCTCTCTGTCCCCACCCCTCCCTCCCTCTCTCCCTCCCTCCCTCTCTCTCTCCCCACCCCTCTCTCTCTCTTGTTATCCTGCAGGCAGAGTCGACCGTGCGGTACCACTCTGGCTTCTTGCCCACCGGCACCAGCAGTCCCTTGGTGAGTGGCGTCAGGCCGCAGAGAGCGGTGCGCTCCTCGGCCAGCTACACCCTGGGCCTGTCCCCCAACATGGGCCTGAGGCCAAACGGCCCGGAGCCCTTCCTGAGACACTCCGGCTGCCCCAACCCCCACTACCCGAGGCAGGACAGCCCATCCCAGCCTCGTCCCTCCCCTACCGGGTCCCTGGCGACCAGCCCCCAAGGTACGTGCTCCCCTGCCTTCAGGCTGCCGCAACAGCCCTCCCCGAGACCCCCCCCAGACCCGCCCAAAGTGACCCACGATCAGTTCAAGGCGGCCCTGCAGATGGTGGTGGACAAAGGGGACCCGCGCTCATACCTAGAGAACTTTGTGAAGATCGGGGAGGGCTCCACGGGGGTGGTGTGCATCGCCAGGGAGAAGCACAGTGGACGGCAGGTGGCCGTGAAGATGATGGACCTGCGGAGGCAGCAGAGGAGAGAGTTGCTGTTCAATGAGGTACGGCGTCCATCAGCTGCACAGGGAATGACCTCAAGAAGCGTCTCAAAGCACATCTCTGTGTGTGTGTGTGTGTGTGTGTGTGTGTGTCACAAAGCATTTGTTATGGTTTGAGATGCTGGTGCGCTTAGTGTGACATCTAGTGATAGAAAGGCATATAGAATCACTTTAAAGGCTAAAGTGAAAGTCACCGATGCATCACCTGTTCCCCCAGGTACATCCAGCATGTGTGTCTTCTGGTCACTGTAGTCCAGCAGTCAGCGGCTTTCCTTTCGCCCTCTTATGACATCCACTTGCAGCAGATTGACACTGGTTATATCCCATCTATGTAGGGCATGCAATGTTGATGCGGTTGTTTCCGTGACGTCTATGTCTTCAGGTGGTGATTATGAGGGACTATCAGCACAGGAATGTGGTGGAGATGTTTAAGTCAGCCCTGGTGGAGGAGGAGCTGTGGGTTATCATGGAGTACCTCCAAGGTGGAGCACTAACCAACATTGTGTCTGAAACAAGGTATGGAACAAGGCATCCATTAAACCAGGGCACATTTATTATTCCATTATTATAAATGATAATATCTTGTGTAAAAGAGGTATTGATTGGTACATTGTTTTTCTATGAGATCATCTTGAATATATAAATGAGTCAGCAGGGGGCACTGTGGTACTAACCGGTAGACTAGCTGTGCCGATCTTGGTTTGATATACTATAAAAAATAACTGTCTCAGCTTGCACTGCTCCTCACACACACACACACACACACACGCACACACACACAGAAGCCAAACATGCTTCTGCTGTCTGGGGAAAATAGCAATTCAATAGCATAATCAAATTTGTGCATGCTGAACTGGCATGTGGTCAATTTTGGAAGAACATTTTGATTTCTTGGTGCGGTTATGATGTTCGATTTAGAAATATATTGATGTATAGCAATGAATAATGCCCTGGTCTGATGTTTATTGTTTTATTTTTTAATGCCAATGTATTTTAGATTATTAACAGATTGCTAGTGCATTCTATATACAGTGACCCAGGGTGTGGGCTCATCTGAAAACATTTCTCTCAGGCCAGCTGTCACAGCCAGCCAGCATCAAGCCCAAGATTGTCATTGTATTGATCATACTGCCTGGAAAAAGGCGCCTCTGCTAAATTACCTCTCATTCAGTCTTCATTTTGTTTTCAAGTCATTTCTTCAGACCATCAATATCTTGCTAAAATCAGAACAGCAATGTTCTAAGACTCTGTGTTCAAGCATTTATGTAACATGCAGGTCTTACTGCAGGCTGTGTTCATAAATCATATAACAGCTTTGTGGGAGGGTACTGGACACTGTTAAAGAAAGTACACTCATCGATTGTGTTATAGTGGAATAAACACACCGAAATATGGTGGCCCCACCTTATTTTATACGTTTTGTAACAGAAGAACTAAAGGGGAACGGCGGAGATTAATGTGAGTCACATTTGTGAGTTGCATGATTACAAAAATGTATAATAATAATTTAAAAAAGGGGAAATTCTGAACACAAAACAGACCTTCTTCTTAAGGTCTTACCCAAAATCACTTTCTATTGAGTGTTTGTATTGACTTGAATTGTCACTGTTGGTTTCTTCAGGTACTACACAGTGTAAAAGAACAGCTACTGTAAAATCGATCTGTTTTTCTCCTCGCTCTGCTCCACAGACTAAGTGAAGAGCAGATTGCCACGGTGTGTGAGGCAGTTCTCCAGGCTCTGGCATACCTCCATTCCCAGGGAGTGATTCACAGAGACATCAAGAGTGACTCCATATTACTCACATTAGATGGAAGGGTACATTCACTTCCCTTTGTCTCTCATACTAGTTCATAACTGTTACAATTCAGATGCGTTGCTGAAGGTGCCTGAAATGACTTTGTATTTTGTCTGACATGTCCTTTAGTCCAAATTTCACTCATAGAAAAAGGATATGGAAAAACAAACCAGGATTCATATCTGGCCCAAGGTGTGACATAATTTCTGGATTTCATCCGATATTCTCTGACCTATCCTCCGACTCCCTGTCAGATAGCCAATCAAGTTAGCGTATGTTTTAAAAGAAAGTACAAATCTAACAGAAAGAGTATGTTCAGCTCGAAGGAAGAACGTCTATCCTAAATGGCAGTTGGCAAATTGGATGATGAGGATTTTAATAAAATGTCCAAATGTGTGTTCCCTGACAGATCAAGCTGTCAGACTTTGGCTTCTGTGCCCAGATCAGTAAAGACATCCCTAGGAGGAAATCTCTTGTGGGGACGCCCTATTGGATGGCTCCTGAGGTTATCTCCAAGTCGCCATATGGCACTGAGGTGAGAGAGTCAACATTCCTCCCAGCCATATGGTCATCTCAGCCAGGCAGCAGAAATGCCCACAGTGTGCACATGTCACACCCACCACAGTAAATTGAACAAAATATGTGTATATGAACGTGAAAATAATAGAAACTATATTAATAACATAAATGTTGGTTGCACCAGGTGGATATTTGGTCTCTGGGTATCATGGTGGTGGAGATGGTAGATGGAGAGCCCCCTTACTTCAGTGAGACCCCCGTAGCTGCCATGAAGAGGTTGAGAGATGAGCCGGCTCCATCTGTACGCAGTGTCACCCAGGTATGTTGACAGACAGACACACAGCAGACACAATACAGTTTGTATTTGATTACTTTGTCATGACTCCTGCTCTCTGTTAAAGGTATAGTCCAGACAATGTAAGCCAATACGCTTTTTGTCAAACCAAATATCTCCCTGCATTCTGCTAGCTTGCCGTGCTACGTGCGTGCTGAAAAACATAATACGACACGTCTACACAGTGCTGGCTCCGTAAATAGGAGCACACCGAACAACAAAATATCCTAGCCGTCGCAATGTGTTTCCAGTATGTGGGGTGGAGCTTCGGAGAGAGCACCCTGTGGCATTGAAGGGGGAGGTGTTTTTGTTTTGATTGAAGAAAGCAAGCGTTCTCGAGAGTGACTAACCCTGCCTTAAGAGGCCTTAAGGGGCCTTAAGGGGCCTTGGGGAGGTCAGGGGAGGTCAGACATGAGTCACCCACAGTGCTTACACCTTTACTGCGCTCCTATAACCCACCCCACACCTCGTTTCCAGGTCTCCCCAGTGCTGAAGGACTTCCTGGACCGCATGCTGACCAGGGACCCCGTGGAGAGAGCCAGTGCCACAGACCTGCTGGAACACCCCTTCCTTCTCCAGAGCGCCTCTCCCCAGTGCCTGGTGCCCCTGGTGGAGCAGTACCGCAAGCGCATGTCCTGCTGCTGACCCCCTTCTTTTAAAAGACCCCTGGTCCCAGAAACCCGCCCCGTTCCCCCAACACACACCTTCAGTCTGACCTAGCCAGGCTGTGGACCCAGACAACTGGCCCCACCCCCTCTGGCACACCACCAATGGGGAGACGAGGTCCAGAGGACAAGGCGCTGTGTGTTAAGTGTCGGGACGGCTGTGGACGGGCGCACCGTGGCCCCGGACACGCGAGAGAGAAGCACTTTAGCAGCTAGATAATGGCAGCATGTGAGCTTAGCTGCATTTGAGCCGAGCTTTGACCACCCCACCCCTTCCTCCTTGTGACATTCAGTGGTCCTCCGCTCGACGCTAAGTGATGCTCATCGACCGCTCCATTAACGAGAACACACTCCCCCTGAAGGTCCTAGTGGGTGTGGGTGCTATTACTAGCTGTGTGAAGCGAACAGCTTTTGTTAGCTTCACCCGCACTAGCTCGTTTTGCGACTCTACTAAGGAAAGGAGCTCTTAGATCATCTTACTGTACCTCTGCAGGCACACATGTTCCGCGCTGTGGAAACTCGACTGCAACCCTGTTAGCGGTCTCTGTACATGCTGACAATAGACTCTTTGCATGGCCAACCGTTGGCCCACCTGGCCTGATGTGAATGCTTGAATAATGTACGTGCTACCGCGGGATACGAGAGACACAACTCCTTTGTTAGCATAATTAATGGGTTGATAAAGGCTCAGCTGCTACTATGAAACGACTGGAGAATCAAAATCATACTCCTCTTTTCTTATTTATTCTTTCTTTTACAGAAAAAGCTGTTTTGGGGGTTCTTCGTATTATGTGAGGTTGCAAATAAGGTTTCCTTTTAGAGTGTTTTTAAAATGTAGCAGACAAATGAATAATGTAAAAACAAATGTTGTATATTAGGACCTTATACCTGCTGATACACTGTAATAAGTTATGAGATGATAAGGAACGATTATTTAATTTGGGAATTTTAGAATCAACTCGTGGGTCTGTTTGTATGTATGTATGCATGTGTGTGTGTGTCTGCGTGTGTGTGTGTGTGTGTGCGTGTGTGTATGTATGTATGCATGTGTGTGTGTGTGTCTGCGTGTGCGTGTGTGTGTGTGCGTGTGTGTGTGTGCGCAACATTCTCCTGTACATTGTGACTGACTTTTTACAAACCATAGGATGTGTGTATGACTGTATTTGCATTAGTTTGCCTATAAAAGCACACAGATTTGGCATGTGATGCTGAAGGCTGTCTACCAGCTGGGAACACTTTGCACATTGTCTTTATAGCCTCACACAAATACATGTCATCATGTCTCATGTATTTGTTTTTCTACGTGATCAATTCATTAAAAAAAGAACGCATTTAAATTTTGTACAAATCAGTGATGACAATAAATGCATATTGAATCTCAGCTAAACACGATTAATGTGTTGAGAGGTCATTTAATTGTTGCTGACACACAAAAGCGCACGTGCACGCGCGCACACACAAACACACACACACACACATACAGATTATGCCGTTTCAAAGTATTTATTGGATCTTAAGATTCAGTTATGTGGCAGAACAGCTGAAGCAAAACACACACAATAATATATTTTTTTCTTATAAACATAGACGTCATAACAAATAGTGTTTTTTATACAATATAAATACTATACATTATAAACATAGGTAAATAAATAAGCTCAGACACGTTATGCTACATAACCCTGCCTATTAATATTGTGTTCGCCAATACATGCACTGTATAATCAACCATTTCTACGGCACAGACGTCATTATATAAGTGCTGGAGGGATGGGGGCTGAACACAACATGGCCATGCTAGTGGAGGGTGGCCTGAGATGAGCTGCTCTCAAACTCACACTTCACCCCGCTGATGCTGTCGACGCTGGGCTGGCTGTTGACCTGCATGTGCGTGTTGGAGAAAGGGAAGGTCTCCGAGCGGGAGATCTGCCCCCGGCCGTGCGAGGACCCGGGGGAGCAGTCTATCACCATCCTCATGAACTCTGGGGCGGTGAAGCGTCGCAGTAGCCTGCTCCCCAGACTCGTGAGCCCGGGAGCTCGGCCGGTAGCGTCCCCCGCCCCCTCCGCCACCTCTCTCCTGGCGAACAGCAGCTTGTGGTTGGTCCTGCTGGAGGCTATGGGAAGGCTTCCCCTTTTGGGCTGCTCTCTCCTAACGGACTGGACAGCGTCGTTGCCTCCGTCTCTCTGCGGCACGCCGTTTTCCCCGGGCACCCTGACAGAGTGGCTCATCCCACTGAAAAGTGCTTTTGGCACAGGGACAGTTGTGTCAGTGTCCCCTGTCAACCCCTTGGTGCTCCCTTGACACTCCATCTTGCCTATCAGAGATCTCTCGTCCTGTAATGAGGCTCTCTTTAATCTGCTGGCTGACAGGTTGTTGTCACATACCTCTCCCTGATAGGACTGCTTTCTTGTATTCAGCAGGTCCAAGTTAAATGATTTAGCTTTGCCCCAGAGGGGAAGGCTCTCCACTCTCTCCTGCTTAAGTCCCCTGACATCTTTCTGGCTCGGCTCGGGCACGGAGTTAAATGTTTTGCCACCCCTCTGGTCTCTCAGCTGGCAGTTCTGGAGCTGTTTGGCAGTGAAAAGAACACTGTTATCACCCTCTGTCTCACCTCTCTCTGGGGGATGGGGTTGAGTCCAGTGAGGGCGTTGAGGGGTGCTGTCTTCTGGAGACTGACCACCGGGACAGCGGAAGCGGTTAAAGAGGCCGTTGCTGTCGCCAATCTTCAACTGTCTCTGGAACACGCCGGGCAACTGGTCTCCGTTCTTGCTGGAAAACCTCTCCAGCACGTGTTTGGGCAGCCTGTTGGGTCGCCCGATCTCGCCCGCGTCTGACCCTCCTGCGTCCGCCAGCCTGTCGTCTGCCAAGGCACCCTTCCTGCAGGGGACGTTCAGCGCCTGGACGCACTGGTGGTGACCGAAGAATTTGGCCACCTGGATGGCCGAGTGGCCGGCGTTGTTGGTCCGGTCCAGCCGGAGACCGAGTCTTTTAAAAGCCCGCACCAGGAACTCCAGAACCTGGCTGTGTCCCGAAAAGGCGGCGTACATCAGCGAGCTGTTGCCCCAGACGTCAGAGATATCTGGGTCGGCGTTGAACTGTACCAGAAGTTTGACAACCTCCACGTGACCCAGCTCACAGGCGTGGCTGAGAGCTGTGCGCCCGTCCTCGTCCTGGCAGTTGACGTCAGCCTCTTTCTCCAGCAGCAGCTGGGTGAACTTTGCCCTGGGCCCGGGGTCCTGCAGGCGCACGGCGAACATCAGCGGGGTGCGGTTGTTCTCTGTCTTGGAGTTGATGATGCGTCCGTCCAGGGCGTCCAGGATGAAGCGTGCCAGGTGAACTTTGCCACCGTGCATGGCGTCAAGGAAGGTTTTGGTGCCTGAGCCCTGGCGTAAGTCTTTGGGCCGCATCATCCTCGGACCGCTGAGGAGGAAGATGCGAGATGGGAGGAATAGAGAAAGAGAGCAAGAGTGAGAGCGCGCGCCGGGCTCCCTGGGTTTCTCCGTGTCGGCTACGAGCGCGTTTATCTGGAGTAAGTGTCGGCAAGAGGCTGCCACCGTTTATATACCTCCCTCTCTGCATGCCCTCCCTACGTTGCCAGGGAAACAACCGTCTGAGGACCATTATGCAGTGGCAGCATCCATTTTTTGCAAGCACTCTGCCTGGAGAAAAATATATGATAACTGAACTAAATAATTACTCATGGAGAATGCCAGTGGCTAGAGTGTCTTGTGTATTTGAGGTTGAAGTTGTTATTTTTTATAATAACAAATCTTGTAGAAAGACAGAAAACTGAAATAGCTTAGTTCTAAATATACTGAAAACTATTTCAAACAACGCTCATAAATGTTTTGGGATGGGGTTTAAGGAAAGCTTGGGGAAGGATTTTAAGGAATATACATTTTTGATCAATCAAGTTTTACCATAGCATACTCCCCAGGTGTTTCATCATGAATCTTTATAAAACCTGCTTATATCCAACAAGTGCCACACCCATACAATGTACAAGGCTATTTGGCTAGACTAGCTCTAAGGAGGCTTTGGGGCTTTAAATCATATTCAGACAATCCTCTGTTCCTCTGTTCAAATCCCGACTATAATAACTTTTCTGTTTGAATAAATAGTGTTGTGTCTCATGTGACAATTATTCACTTTAATTTAATTAGAAAACAGCACCTGGTGGGAATTCTATTCTGACAATTCAGCCCTGCTACTTTCATGAACCCTTTGATCAGACAAGACCCATGTTTCAATATTGTTCTGTCTGGCTGCTTATTGTTAATAAATGTCAAAGTGCCACGTGACCACTGATTTGGTTTACATGAGAAAACTAGTGAGCATACAATGTACAAGGCTATTTAGCTAGACTGGCTCTAAGGAGGCTTTGGGGATTTAAATCCTATTAAGACAATCCTCATAGGACTAGTGCTTCATAATGGCAGGGATGTCACTGTAGACTATCTAATGATCTATGGGGTGATTCCCAGGATTTTAACCATGCCCTATGAATATTACAAGGGGAATCTAACATGGCTCTAGAAAACATTCAAGAGAAACTAATATTAATAATGAAGGAAAACTAACCATGTAATATTGTATGTTAACTAAATCTACATTTTGGGTTTGCTCATTCAAGGACATCCATATTTCCCAAGGATGAAGAGAAACAGCTTACGCACCAAGCTTCTTAAACTAGCAATGGCTGCAACTTCTTTTATGACTGCTGGGTTTTTACATCAGGATAGTAATAGGCTCTGAATCACCATAAAGCAGAAATACTACTTTTGACTGAAACGTGTCATGACCAGCAATTACCTCCAAGACAGGCAATTTATCACCAGCCTCTGCCCACATTTATCTCAGTTCAACTGCCCTAATTACTGCCAAGCATGCTATTCATGCCATGTGTTGATGATGCAATTTTACCTGCATCTTCTCCAATGGTAATGATAATGAATTAGGTTAACAGGATTCAGATGGTTTGTGTTAATGACGTATCAGGCTTAAGGCCAAAGCACATTATGATTATCAGTTACTTTCATATGTTGATAGAAAAATCAGTGGTTGTTTAAGCAGTAATGAGACCTATGTTAAAAGGGATTCAAACGGAAGTAGTGTCACACAAGGTTCAACAATTCTCTCACCCCAAGCCTTTATATCAGATATGCTAGCCGAGTAGCCTAGTGGCAGCCCAGGGCGCCTATTTCAAATCTCAGTTCAGACCGAAATAGTCTCCACCCTTCTGGTCTGTATCAATGAAGACTATCCTCAGGCTGTGCTTGAGTTATTGTATGGCACAGATGGCTTTGACGATGTCTGATGCGTTCAGATGTTTTTTTACATGGCATTTTGTTTGCACGTATAGGAACTGCTTTCATTTACTATTGCAGGTCAAACATAGTATCCATTCTGAGGTGTCTGGGTACACCTTTTATTATCTTATCTATATTCAGCACTTTGCAGAGTGAATAATGCATCTTTAACGAAACAACTGTTATGTTAGAGAAGTTAGATTCCTTCACATGAATTGGTCTTCAAGATAATATTGATGAATATTATGCAAAACTTACATTTTCATCCCCTAAATGTATAGTCTCAAATAAATTTGGACCATATGCTTCTATGCATTCTATTAAGCAAGTTCACTACTTACTGGATAAATGGAATGAATGGAATATAGATGGGATATTCAGAAGCTGAATGAGTCGGACTCATGATGCCAGCTAATTGGGCAGATGTATGCAAAAAAGCAGAGATGCCCCAGTAAATACCTGATCACCCATTCACTGTAGAGTCTAGCCTAACCTATAGCGCCTCTGAATTGCTGATGAGAAATGAAGGTTATAGTAATGTTAAGGTGCTATCTGTCGTCCTTGGCTTGATTAGTTACTGTGAGGCTGCAATTTTCGTAGCTACAAAATCAACAGACTTTCACGTTGCTTTAAGAAAGAGCTGTAAATGGAAACAAATCACTTGACGCAATTCCCTTGGTAACTCCACTTAGCTACTAACACCTGGGACTAAGTTCGCTTAAGAGCAGAAGTTAGCAGCAGGAGTTCACGTTGGACACTTTGGGACCAATGAGTGCCCTCTTCCTATAGAGCATGCACTGCTCCTAGTTAATTGGAGCACACCTTATTTTCCCACAACACACGGTGGAAAACACATTGTACCATGTCCAGAGTCATTTATTTTCCACTCCCAGAGTGCATCCCCTTAGTGAAAAAACAAATAAAGTCCACTATGCTTAGCATCGATACACTGAATTTTTATTGACATGGAATATACAGTATAGAAATTTCATGTTGTCTTAACTTTGTGTGATCTTATATTGTTAATGTAACATTATCATAATCATAAGCCATATTGTTTTCTTATAACAACATACAGTGTGTACCTTGAAAAAGTGTAGAATAACAAGTCTCACTGGCAGACACACATGCGGTGACAGATGCATTTGTATTCTGAACACACTATTGTGTGCGTTTCTGAGCACACTAATGCCCTTTGATTTGCAACAAGGACACGGCAGCTTGTGTTCGATGGACGTTTCCCACACCTGCCATTCTGAGAAGCAGGGAGCATCTGGCCTGTTGTCATGATGCAACCACAATGTGTGTTTGTGCCTCACTGGAGTTGAATCGAGGTCATGGCAGTTCTCCCACAAAAATACAATTCAAATGTCACTTTCAAATATCTGGATTTCTTAAGTTGAACTCTCCAACCTTGAAAAATAATAGTGCAGTGGCTTTGTATTCAGCGTTAATACCAAGAGAATAAAGATGTTTTCATGGCTTCCATTCAGCACAGCCAACGACAGACAGTGAGTAGAAGCTGGATGAGAAAGGGCTCTCACAAAGCCATCACTGGTTACCTTGACATTTTGCTCAGAGCTGTCAATCAAAGAGGCTGCCGATATGTTATTGGCCAGCGGGCTGAACCATCAGTGGTTCAGGCCTGCCACGACCAGATGGTTAACACCAGACTGTGCCTCCAGCCTTCAGATTCAGGCAGCTCTAATATCAGTCCTCGGACTGAGGCCTTTTGGACAACCAAGAATTAAAGATTAACATGGAACATTTTACTCCTTGTTTACTTTGCCATGGTAATGGATGGAGGATTATTGTCCTAATCTGAAGCCAGAAATAATGAAATAAGCAGACAATTTCATACAGAACATAGATTTGCTCAGATGACTATGTGCTTTATAATGCGTTATCATTATCTAACGTGCAGCTATGAGAAACTACATTGTTTATAGGGATAACCTTCAATAATCTTCAAGCCAACAGGCCACTCCTTATAAAAGAAGCTTGTCTGAACTGTAGTTGGTTTTACCTCCAACTTGGTTGTAGGGAGCAAAGATAACATGGCACATTTGAGATGTTCCAGTAAATTTAAACCAAAGCCCCAGCTTTGTTTGTTATGAGCCGCCTGTGTCTTATTATTAAAGGTATAGTCAGTGATTGTACGATAATACAATTTTTAAAATAGCTGGTGTTAAATGGCCCTGGCTCTGTAAAGAGGAACACAAACAAAGTGGCGCAGACCGCACCAGACAACAATATCCTTGGCAATGTTTCCAATGTGTAAGGCTTAACATCCGAGGGAGCACCCTATGGCATTGAAGGGAGATGTGTTTTTGTTTTGATACAGTTCAAACATCACTGACTGGCTGGCTACACCTTTAATCTATCAATATTGGTCTAAGTTCCTTTTCTGCAATGATGTGGAGGACCGGAGTGAACCCTCTCCATCTCCGTCTCTGACGGGCCCCATTTGTGGTCTTGCAGGGCCGCTCCCCACTGGCAGCTCAATAAATTGGACAATTGGATAACAAATGTATTTGTGTTATGGCTACAGACGGACATCACCTGGGGTATGTCCTACCAACCGTCACACTGCAGAGGACATGGTCGCCAGTGGCTGCTTTTGGCTGGGTCGGAGGATAACAAATCATCTGGAGGCTTTATGTGAAAAACACATGGCAGCTTTCATCTCACATAATGTCTTGACATGGAGTCTATCAGCATAGAGTCCAGGACTTCTTACATACTATACGTATACATAGCGTCCCCACAAATTCCTAGGATGCACATTTTGTGGTAGGAGGGGGATCCTGAGGTCCTGATGTTGATTTGATACACAATGGTAATACAATAATGCTAGCACAACAAGAGATTATAAATGTGATGATTTCAGCCTACTGATATTTCTTCACTATTTCGTTATAAGGTGTTATCATTTCATGTGTGAAACCATCATATCATGAAAACAGCAATGTTCTTCAGCAAAAGGAATTATTTTGCATGTGATATGTAGTGGCCTCGATGATCAGGTATATTCATTTTCTTTTCTTCATGCTCATGTTGTTTAGTGTCTATCATTGTCTATGGTTTGTTTCTACAGATTACAGCAAGGGCCTGTTTTGCTCATTGTTAATAAGTTGATGAGGACAGCATGCAATTGTGCTCGTTTCTAATACCAGAGGCTGTTTTTAATTAGTCGCATGGGAAAAAAAATGAATACCCTAAACATGGAAAATAATTCAGGCAATGCTGTTGCCTGTGCATTGTACTGCAGAAATGCTGCTGTTAAAAGCTATTAGTTTGAATGCACTTTGTGACTAAATTATATATACCGTGTATTTATGACACTGCAGGTTGTGGCCTTTTATTACAAAGACCTGCCTGCCTGCCAACCTGCCTACATGCTGTTTGATACAGCAAGTTCACCAAAGTTCTGATGAATGTAAGAATAAAAAATAAATGAAACAATTACAGTAAAAAAGATGCATGTGTCCATCAGGGCAGTTTTCCTTTATAATTTATATCTGACAGCTTGGACACACACAGAGAACCACTGTAACATAAGTGCTTTCTAAACACCAGCATATTTTCAATGTCCATTTCAACTCCAGACCAACAAGCAGTTGCAGAGAATAAAGAATGTTTGCTTGTCTAATGGCACTGACATTTCTTTACAATTTCCCAACTTTAGAAAGTTCAGCTCTTGAAGAGTTTGAAGTAAACTAAATGTTACGCCTTTAAAAAAAACGTGTTTTGCCTTTAAATAATACTCACTATATATTATTATTAGTTTGTTATCATCACCTTATTGATTTAATGGAATAAAGAGAGCTCATGAAGTTCACCAGGGGTCATTTGGTTTATAGTATGTTTCAGTATGTGTTATTGAAATACTAACACCATTGATTTTTGATTATATGAAAATAACGTTTGCCAACAAGAGAAGCTGTTTGCAGTGGTCATGATGTGGTTTCACTGCTGTTGCTGTAGCAATCTCGTTTGTTTTCACCTGCGAGTCGTATGTCTGTATCCTCTCACAGTGAGTCAAAAGGATCCTTTTGTTGGGCCGTCATGGAAATATCACTAGGCAACAGTCTATTCACATAGTGAAGGGAGAGGCTGGGCAGTATAAATCACTCAAAATGGCTAGATGGAATATATTTGAGCCCAAGAAGATGCTTAGCAAACATGAACCCATTAGTATTCAATTAGCAGTGAGGTCTGGGCTGATGTGCACATTTGCTGTGTGTGTGTGTGTGTAGGTGGGTGGGTGCATGTACAACGACCAACCTCAACATTCTGGGAGGTTGGTGGTCCTCTAAAAAGTGTCTTTATCGAACAGGTGAAGAGCAGAATGCATTGAAATTAGTCTGCTTGAAAGAATCGACATTACATTATATAATACAACACATTTGGATATACTAAAATAAGAAAATAGCCACCTCTTACTCTCGTATTTGCTGTTACATAACAGAAACATGCAGTTAGATTGTCACACTCATATCTCCAATGATCTTTCCTAAAATAGGCTAATGCTAATTCATTGTGATTATTAGAACAAATCATCATGACTCCCCTACGAAACATGTACGTATACATTTTAATAATTTCATGAATAAAAAACAAATGGCATTTTTAACATATATGCTTGACTACTTTCTCGTCTTCATTGTTCACTTAATATATTTTGCAATAGTTTTTCTTTACAGTTTGACACATTCAGTTTATAACATTCTAATAACAACATGGAGCTATTGTATTTCCCATTTCACATGCTTTGTCAGTGAGTATCCCAGGGTTATAGGACTGTCAGGCCTTCCTTCACCGTCTGCCATGAGAGAACTGTCAGCGCTCGTTCCTTCTGCAACATTACCAGCCCAGTGACTCAAAGATGAGTGGCTTCACAACACAAGCTCACAGTTCATCTGTGTTCATGTCTGAGGTGGCAGGAATCTCAGGCACAAGCTGTCCAGATCCTCCACTGTTAAAAGCCAATCAGTTGCATTTGATTCAGATAATTAGTATACAATAACGAAAACCAACAGACAGACTTGATGAATCAAAGACTAGATTTACATATGGTGCTGTAGGCACTAACATGTGACATACAGTAAGAATGACTTTGCTCTGCTTTCTGAGCCTCTGGTAACACTATATGGAGCAAAGAGCTTATCATTTCTTAAGTCTGTCAAGCAGGACTTGAATAAAAATTGTTCCAAGGCACCACATTAGTAGCAGACACAATTAGTTTTTTATTGAGCCATTCAAAATTGTATTTTTGTTATTCTTAACATACGGTAGTTATATTATTGTTAATAAAATTTAATATTTTATTTTTAATTGTGTTTAAAGGTTATCTTATTAACCAAAGTGATCCTATTGTTTAGCTCTGGAAGTACTTTGTCATAAACTAAAGATGGCATAATATATGAAGGCTTTAACACAAATGGATACCATATTGCTCAACATATAATATGTACACTTTTGTTTATTAATTCATGCTCTCTTCAGGTAAAGAAATCCATGTGTTTGATTAGTTTAACTTCTACAAATAGCTAAAGCTTGAGCACTTCTCCATAAATCTCTACAGCTAAAAGCGAGGTGGTAATGGAAAGTTTACCAAGGGATCTTCACTCACAAGTACCAGCCATAAATGCGCCACTCAGTGAGGTCTTTACTCATCACTAACATCACTGACCTTTACTGGTATGTTTTACAGCATGTTCTTCTATACAATGCACTCACCTTATTCCATAATGAACTTCATGAAAAGCAATAACACAAAAAGTCCCTACAGACTGAAAGGTTTATTGAAAGCCTCTCGGCACAAGGAAATAATGACTAATTAATAAAAGTTTTATTATCCTGCTACATTTTCATACTAGATGTTATGCCTTGTTAAATTAATTATGATATAAATATACAATGGAACAATTGTGCATTGTGAATAATTCAATAAAGTTTGAAAAGATTGTGTGAATAATTAAAAACATGTATAATTTACGATAAACAGTGGTAAAAAATAAAGAGAAAGACATACTGTACATACCAATGTTACAGTAAGTACTTCTACATTACATCTCAGAAAGACATATTATATCATAATATAGAGGCCAAGGGATTTATCGTGGAGTGCTGAATGATAGGTTCAAGGAAGCACCGTAGGAGGCACTGGAGAGAAGCGTGGGTGGCTGGGTTTAGGGGGAGGGCGGTGTCTAACCGAGGAAGACGTCACCATAGAAACCCACCCCTTCCACTTTGTTGTCCTCTGCCTTTTCGACCAGTTCAGGGAAGTGGGGTTCCAGGCAGGTGTTTACCGCCCCCCTCACCTCCGCCGGCAGAGCTCTCGTTTTTTGCTCGTGTTCTTTCAGAGCCTCCTGGTTGAGCTGCAACAATCACAGGTCAGCAAGAGGTGCACAGTCACAGGGAAGCCTTTAAAGCGAATGCTTTCAATGTGTTTTCCCCACACCTACTAGGTGCTTGTGCCACGAACCCTATAATATTCACATAATAGTCACTTAAATATAGCTACCTATAGGGGTTATACTGAAGCTAACCTGTCTACTATTCTGCTGAATCACTGATGCTATAACAACTGTACTCTATATTAGATTTTTTAAATAGCATCTATATCTAAATCTAAAATGTATTTCTAAAAACAAATTATTTGTCTACTCATGCCATATATACAAATGATATTCAGCTGTTCAACGCTATTCTGTGTGCTCTCATTCGTCACTATGGGTTTATACTAGGGCTGTCAGAATTGAGTAGAAAATAAACGTGATTATTCGCACACTTTACGTCATTAATTGAGATTAATATATAGCCTATTTTTACATGTTCCAAATGTAACCTATATGTTTTATTTTAAGGGATAGTTTCATAACAAGATATGCCAGATTTATGCAAATGTTTGTATTTATTTTATTTTTAAATAAAAGATCGGAAGAGCGGAATATTAACCAATGCTGTACAACAGCTGAATATCCACTGCCAAAATAACATCCTCTTCATTCAGCCATCAAATGGTGTCGATATATATCCTGTCCATCTGGTATTCACGCGTCAATGCCTAGCCTACTGTGACTATCTGACAGCTTTTCCACAATCCTAACTGCCAAATCTCTACAGTTTTAAAGCAATAACTCCCATTGTTAAAGGAGCTGTGACGTAGTTCACATAAGTGGGAGAGCTGCCTGCACCTCTTAAATTACCTCAGTTGCTTGTGTCACGATTAGTACTGTGTAGAGCCGCTGATTTAATAAACAGTGAGCGTTGACAATGGATTTGATTGACAGTTTATACTGTATGTTGGTTTGGTGTGCATTGTAAAGTGAAGGAGAATGTGAGACAGGGAGAGATGTTTCTCTGTGTGTGTGTGTGTGTGTGTGTGTGTGTGTGTGTGTGTGTACCTCATTAGTTAGGACCTTTATCTCCTCTAGGGTTGCAGCCTGTTTCTTCAATAGAACTTTTTGCTGGGCATTGCCGTCTGGGAACTATAGGAATGTAAAATGTGTTTTTGCACAAAATACCTGTTTGTGTGTGTGTGTGTGTGTGTGTGTGTGTGTGTGTGTGTGTGTGTGTGTGTGTGCACGCACGCATATCTAATCTACTCATGTTTCTGTGTGTGTGTGTGTGTGTGTAAATCAATATATAATGGACTCAGGAGATGTAACCTGAGAGAGTGGGTCAATATTGTTAGACTGGTCTTGTCCAAATTAATTATACAGTGCGTAATGTAACCGGCCATTCAATAGCCTACTGATGATATGCTGATTAAGGGATTAGTTTAGTTTGTGTTAGAAATTGTACAGTAATTCTTAGGCTATATACCAGGGGTTCTCAAACCTTCTTGGGCCATATACCCCTTTCAGGGGACAGAAATATCCATGGTCCCCCTCATAATAGTCACTTTTTCTAACTTTCTCATGTTTTCTAACAGTATCACTATGCGGTCCTCCACGGGCCGCATCACACATCGAAATGCATTGTGTTTGCCACTTTGTTTCTGTTACTATTTACAGAGCCAGGGCTGTGTAGAAGTATCAATTTATTACGGACGACAGCAGAGTGATACTGTTTTGATTTGAGCTCGAAGTTAGAACGAATGACTGACCCTGCCTTTAAGCATATGCTCAGAGACATTAGACTATAATGACTTTGATATGCTTCCTGCCATATATTCTTCCATGCCATTTGAACTATTTGAAAATAATATTTTCTCAATTTAGCTAATTTGATCTTAAAATTGTTCTCAATTTAATGGAAAAAAATATTTTTTTATTGGTGCAAATTGTCGCCATAGACAGATATGTACTTTTCTAAACAAAATGAAATAAAAAAAGAATATATATACTGTGTATATATATATATATATATATATATATATATATATATATTTTTTTTTTTTTATTTTATTTTTTTTTTATGTATAACAAATTATTTTGCGGGCCCCCAGGCAATAGGCTGCGGACCCCACTTTGAGAACCACTTCTATATACAGCCCAATCACTTGTCTGTGTTGCGCGTGGCCATACACTTGGTAGTATACTTTGGCCTTACTTGATAGGATAGGACAGCCAGAGAGCCACCTATAGGACCATTGATGAGGAGCCTGGGATATAGGCTAAGCCCCTGACCCACATACAGTTGTTTGAATCTTGATGAGCAAACAGCAGCTGCACAACTCGTGCAGCGCGTGAATTATCAACCACATCCCAGCTCTGTAAGCTGCCTACCTGTTCATCACTCCACTCAGGTTGTAAGGATGTGTGTGTGTGTGTGTGTGTGTGTGTGTGTGTGCGTGTGTGTGTGTATCTGTAGCAGGGTTAAGTCAATGAAATATCTGAAAGCTTTCTGCCATTAGGTAACTATAGTTACTCACATAGTTACTTATAAATACAAATACAATTTATTGGTAATCTGTAGTTCATGCTTTTTTTTCCTGCGAAAATATGCATTACACAATGAAAAGCACATACTCCACATATACTGTGTGTACACTATATACACACAGAATACATATACCAAATGACTCACATTGTCTTGTAAGTTCAGCTTCAAGTATGTAATGTAATAGCCCCAAAATATTTCACTACTTGCTTACTGTTGTTAATGTTCTGCTTCTATAACAGTGAAACGTTCCCAAATTGGTTTCTGATTTAATCTTATTTGTTATCAAAAACACAGTAACATTATTTTAGGAAACAGTAGTAGGCTATTATACTTACTGAGGCATCTGTCTTGACAGGTTCATCCAATACCTCGCAGCTCGTTCCCTTTTTCAGCCTAAGATAACGATGACGTTTCTGAATTAGACTACTTGTTTGATTAAATCAGAGCAAGAAATCATGTAATCAGGTTCTATGCATAACACAATGACTTACAACCGAAAATCACATGTTAATTTTATTTCCTTTGAATTGAATGCAAGGATATACTGCTGACTCACTTTGACTTCTCCGAACCAGAATGCTTTGAGAAAGATTTCTTCTTGTTTTCTTTGGTTTCACTACAACAGAAAAATAAGAGGAACATCCAAACATGGGATTTAATATGGCAATATAGACTTCCATAACAGATAACACTGTAAAAACAGCCCTTTACATGACTCTTTTGATTAACATTTTAACATCCCTAGTCATGGCTGCAGTTTGGTTTACACTGTAAAAACATGGCTGTATTTTCTCATCTTCTTGCATGATACGCCAGTAATAGTGTGCAGCATGGCATTTACCACAAGAAAACATGCCAACGGTGCTGGTGTGGGCTAAAGGAAGCCCGTGCAGACATCTAGATCATAAAAAGCCAACTTAGTGACCTTAACGTTCCTCTTTAATGCATCAGTGGTCAGTTCATTACAGTAGACAGGAGAGCATTATGGTCCGCGTGCTATTAAACTAACTGTGTTGGCAGGTTGACTGAGGTCTCCATCTCCCTACTGCTGTTTACACACCTGTTGGCTAATAGCTGTCCTTAGCTAACCATCTGCCAACTAAGGACAGTGGGTAACATGCACGACGGATTAATATACAAGATGTGAGTTTCTTAACAGCAAGAAGAAAGAACACCATAAGAGAACAAGAAATAGCCCACAACTGAATGTTGAGCTGTTTTCTTCCGTGCTTACGCTATTATTCTCTTTCCAAAATGTCAACTGTTTCACCTTGAATAACGCTCGCCCACTAAACTGTCAAAGCACAGATTGGTTCGATAGAATGTGTGCTCACACCTTTCCAGAGCCTTCAGTTCACTGGTGTGTTTCTCTGAGGCCATCTCCAACAGCTTGGTCAGCCTCTGTCACACAGGAAGTAGCACAGTCAGAGAACGCTCTCCCGTGTCAAAAACACACATTAGCAGTCCCTGTGCTGCTCGTGAATACTTCCTCTTACTTGATCAAAACAGTGCTATACCTCTGGATTATTCCATCCCACCTGGCACTAATAGCTCCAGCTCTTGGCTCGAGAGCCATATGCAAGCTACTTAGTGTTACCTCTCCCCCAGAGTGAAGCACAGTCCATACCCTGTCTTCTGAGGTGGCGACCCTTGGAACATTATCCAATTTACCTCTCAATCAGAGTTTATGCTAAGAGAACCCCAGAGCACCCCATCTGATTGGTAATCAATACAGGGCTCTTAACACCCTGGCTGGTTGCCTGTGGTCCCAGTCACCCGGTGCAGGGAGGTGAGGTGAGATGTAAATACACCATGAGCCATGGAAATTAGGCCCATCATATAGACAACCAGGAGTGTTGTCTATATGATGCAAAGGGACAAGGGGTATGTTTAAATGCATTGCAAGTATTAGTCTACTTTAAATATCCATCTCAATGTGTGTGTAGATGAATGGATGCAAAAGAAAAGCTTTGCTATAGAAATGAAGAACTGAATACAATGCTAAACATTCATATATTTAGCACTGTATTTAGTTCTTAATTGCAGGTCAACACATGGTTGTGGACACATTGTGAGTAACGCCTGCGTCCAGGGATCCCTTTGCCAGGTTTACCAATATATCAGATTTTTTTCAAAAGAGATATCAAATTTGACAATATCGTTTATATCGATATAGTTATGACAAATAAAAAAAATTCACATTTCCGTCTGGTTTCCCGTAACGCCGTGTTGTGAGGCGAGTGCAGAGGAATGAAAGAAACAAAAGACACCGCTACTGAAGCGCGATGATCCCCACGGCTCGTCCTTTAATATAACTTAAATAAACACAAACTCCAAAACCAAAAAACGGCGTGCACAGTCACGTCTCCTAACATGAACAGAAAACAGGAACATGAAACAATAACCCACGCCCTCTCCCAGCAGTCCCCAGCCTATATGCCCTCACACGGCTGAAGGCAATCGGCTGATTGCCCGTGTGGGTGTGAGGCGCTGGGCATGCGGACAGTCCTCCCACAGATTTTTCAGCCACTTTATAGAAAATACCGATATATATCATGTATATCGGTATTCAACCTAAATATATCAAGATATTATTTTTGATCCATATCGCCCAGCACTACTGTTTACGTCAGCCTAGCTGCTTGTGTGCTTCTTGATGTTAAGTGACTGTACGCACCTTTTGTTTGTATTGAACGCCGAGCAGTGGCTTGTTTGCTTTGCCTGCCTCCCCTGCTGACACCTCTCTGTTGTGGCGTTACATTGTGCTTACACATTAAGATAAGTGATTCTAATTCAATATATGCTTTGTCAAATTAAGTGACGGTCCACTAGCTGTCAATTCTGTGTGGACACTGAACAAGGACCCAGTGTTTCTACAGAGCTGTGCCTCTGAAATGGGAAAATGAGTGTAATGTGTGTAAATTTGAGAGGCAGAGCTTCTATTTGTTTGGATGATCAGCATCACTTACTCCACCTTTAACTAAGATTGATTGTGGTGTTGTGACAAGGTCACAGATTTCAAGCAAGTTTGCTCAAGGGCAAACAAAATCATTGCTTTGCATATTCGTAGGCCTTGTGCTTCCTTTATAGTATATTAGTACTGTATTAAACAGGCATTCAACTGATACTAAGAGATCAAATGTATTATTGGTATGTTTGGTAATTATTTCTTTATTCTAGGCATATTTCTTTTAAACTGATATTGAATGGTATGATGGTGGTAAAGTAATTGAGAAAAACACAAATTGTCAACGATTGAGATTGACTCACAAACCTGCCAACAGATTCTATGTTATAGGACGGTCAACCCAGGTCATGGGAGGTACCTCTGTGGCATGTTGCTCCTTCTTCTTCTTCAGCTGGTCATACTGTTCTGCCAACAACACCTGCAGCTCTCCCTGGAGTTTCTCCTTGTGCTCCTTCACGCGCTCCGTCTTAGAACTGGACTCTGAGGTGTCACTGGTATCCCTGGGGGTCACGTTATCGAGACACTTATCAGGGACAGCTGTGCATAACGCATTGTGACATAACACAAATGGGAAATTAACATTTTAAAAGGCAAGGGAACAAATGTGAAACACTCAACTGGGCCTCTTGTGCTAATGGCCAGTGTAACTAGATGTTTCTCTCAACTATAAACACTGGCTACTTAACATCCTTAGAGCAAATGCTTACTAGAGCACTATTTACAAAATTACTGCATCTGTTTAGCAGTTGCTTTCATAGGATCTGCTTTGCCCTGAAAAGTGCATTTGTCAAGTCTCTAAACAAATTTAAACTCTAAACATTGCAATGGATACATTAAAAACAAATAAACATGATTTGTGGCAGAATATTATTCTGTATATGCCGGGATCTGATACATAATTATATATATGCATACTGTATACGATAACGCACTCCTTTTTTTTCACTGAAGACTTTTTCTTCAGGGTTTTGAAGGTGTCAGTGTATTTCTGAAGGAGATCTTCTCTTTTCTTCTGAAACTTCTTCTCCAGCTCCTTCACGTCCTTCTCCTGACGCTTGAGGACCTTGACGTAGCTCTTGTGCTGTTTCAGTTCCTCACAGCTCACAGTCAAATGCTCTTTTAGTTGAACAAACACGTAATAGTAATAAATAAATAAATAAATACATACATAAATAAACAGCAACAACAATAACAACATTGATGACATCAAATGTACTTTCAAATCTATTCGGGGTAAGATAGAAATGGAATGGGCCTGTTATTTGCCCCGTAGCCTTCAATAACAGAGAGAATTGGACATGTGAGTCTCACGAGGCACACATCATTACCTCCGTTCATGGCCAGCTGAGGTGAGTCATTGCCGTCAACAGCTTCGGATGCAGGCTTTGGCTCAGTGGGTTGGACAGAAGCAGCGACAGATGGACTTAGTTCATCCACAGCAGCTGATTCTGGCAGGACTTCCTCGGGGGCGGAGGTAGGTCCCGTGGCGGCCTCTGCCTCCGGTATTCCACCGGAGTCGCTTGTAGGTTCCTCCGTGGTTGTAGGGGCCGCCTCGGGTTCTGCGAGCGGTTCTGGTTCCTTGTCAGCAGGGGCACCGGCATCCGGGAGGGCCTCGGCCGTGGGACTATCTCCCTCTGGGCCTGGATCTGCAGCGGCAGGCTCGTCTGATGCTTTGTCTTGCTTGCTGTCAGCCTCCCCACTGGGTTGGTCCTTACTGCTGTCAGCTGGAGCCTCGCATGGTGGGTCAACAGGGGTCTTAGGTTCTGGTGTGATCTCCTCTGGAGATTAAGGAATGTTTGGTACACATCGTGTCACCTCTCTATATACAGTATACTATATTAAAAACCACCAGGTTCAATGGATGCAGTGTTCTGCAGTGTCACATCCGTCACTGAGTTTGCATTGAAATAAAGTTTGATATCATGATTGGACTCCATTATAGGCCTAAACAGCAGGATCCATTACCTGCGGCAGCGGTTGTGGCTTCTTTCACAACAGGCGTCTCGTAAGGTGAGATGTAGTCAGAAGATGACTGTATGGGAACAGATAGGACAGGACATCACCTTCTAACCAATGTACTGTTTTTTTTCCAGGAAGCCCATTAGGGCGAACATGAACGAACAACACTGTTTTCAGCTCACTGTTATCTCTTGTGTCTTTGTGGTCTTCTCCGTGCCCTTTGTGGGGTTGAACAAGGCATCTGTAAAATCTGAGGCATAACCAAATGTATGAATGTCAATCAGCAAACATGCATAAACACATACAGTATATTCAACTGTGTGTCTGTGTGAACTCCTGTGTAATAGTGATCAACAAGCTAAACCACTGATTTGAATTTTGATTTGATTTGAAGCGCTTATTGGATCTCTCACTGCTGTAAATAGCTCGAGCGCAGCAGTGAGAGCTACAAAGGTCGTGCACCTGCAAATGCAGCCGGGATGTAGTCTTTGACCTCGATGAACACAAAGATGGATGGCAGGAGGAGTGGCATGTTGCTCTCAGTGTGCAAGCAGATGTGCTGGAAGCCTGCAGGGCATCGAGCCACAATGAGCTACAGAGTGGGAAGCAGTTCTGTTCCACCATCAGCAGTGGGTTACACAACATGGTAGCTGCTAGCCCAATGGTAATCTAGCTAGGCCCATTCGTTATTAAATCCCTTTAGCTACTGGACTCTATTACTAGCACTATGTTTATTTCCAAGCCTGCAATTACTCCTTTACTGGACTGCAACACGCAGTATTTATCAATAGAAGGGTATAAACCATACAGATGTATTGGTTTCATTCATATTTAGACAATATACCCTTGATGCCTCCAAATGCACAGCAAACTAATTAGCAATTGAATGTAATAAATTATTTGTATTTTTTTATTATTGTTATGTTGTATCTACAAGTACCTGTAGGTGTACTAAGTGTAGTTGTAGATCCCAACTCAAGAAGGATGCTATGATGGCACATTGCAGAAAATACTTAAGATGTCTTAATATGTAAAGGGTAGCTGAAACATTAAAATACTCTATATATCGCATATATTCTCACATGACTGATGCATTTCTCTATTCCACTCACCTGATTGGATAGCGTCAATAGGGAGGATCCTATGCCCAATGAATTTACCATTCTCCTCGTAGACCACAGTTCTTAGGGCGGCCATTTCAGGTAACAGGATCTGATGATATTAATAGTTAATAACAGCATCAAGACCCTCACCATGCACAAGACCCTCACCATGCAGGCCCTGAGAATATTCAAAATAATGCTCACACACACATGCTATAGTCCAAAATGTGTTCCAATACATATGTATAACCTATTTATTTCTTGTTACATATAATCTTATTGCTTTATCATATTATTTACACTTATCAACAGGCACGCACGCATGTGCACAGACACACCTTCTCAAAAACAAAGGCTTCCTCATTCCAAACTGGGTTTATGGCATTTGGTGTGGTAGACCACTTGGTTCGGTACTTCTTCTTGGGGTCACCAGGCAACCCAATAAGCTCCACCTCTACGCCTGTTTTTACATTCTTGTCACACAGAAACTGGCCTGAATAAATCTGTTAGGACAGTTAGAAGAAGAGTCATTGGTTTACAAAGCGATGAAAAATAGATTTATTGTATATTTATTTTTTATTTACCTATTTAATTGTTCCGGTAAAATGCATAATATTTTTACTGTTAATATGGGCTACGTTATGCACTACAGTCCCCCGACTGAACATATGCCACATTAGCGAAAAATGAGGTCAGAGAGGTAAAGTAATACGCTCAGTTAAACTTAACATATGTCACTAGCAAACATGCCTTTATAGTTAATGTGTTGGCCACAATAGTGTCAATCCTGTCACAGAACGGGTCGAACTTCTTGTCATTGCGGCGTAGGACGTCGTGCTTGAGGAGGTAGCCAGTCCTCCCATTGAATTCGAACAGGGCCAGGTTCAGCTGCATGGGGAAATCTGCAGGTAGACAGCTCAGCCGCTATTATCAGGAGCCGCTGTGCTTTTTGTCAAAAGCATTAAAATACAACAGTGACCTCCTGTGTTTACTATTTATATTCATTACATCCCAAAGCGTATTAATACAGTACACGTTATTGTGTATTATAGGCCTGCATGACAAAATGTAAACCGTTTTGAATGGATTTGTAACAAAAATGCTGTTTACAAATATTAATGATAATCAAAATGATTAAATAAATAGCCTGTAATAATGATTAAATAATCTAAACGGAGATAATCAAATTCCTGAAATAACAACTGACTATCCAAACAAACTGTGATACAACTCTACAACAGTATATTCATCCAATACCCATTGTCTGGTAGTTGAGCGCCACCAGCTGGCAGCCTGCGTTCCAGAATGGCTGAGGGCTGTAATTGGAAGAGTCCATTCTGGTTCCTTTTGGGTAAATCCTGCTCATCTGTCGCTTGTTGTACATGTAAGAACTGGTTTAGGAAACATGGCTTACTGACTTTATTTTGTAAAATACTACATTAATATGTTGATATAATGGCTATTTGAACATTTTATTTTGTTCTCGTTTTTTCCATTTTGTTTACCAATTTCACTCGTTATAGATATAGTTGCATTTTACTGTAAAACTAAAACCATGACACCAACAAGGCAATTTTAGTTAAAATTATTTTAAAGGATACTCCACAAATTCCACAGCGGTCTTGGCAATCATTGCCTCTCCTTTGGTCTCGACAAATGATGAGATAACAAAACTCTTGTTTTTCTCTGTGGAAGAGAAAGAATCATCAAGCAGGCAACCAAAATCACAGGTACAACTCAGATCCAACTCTCAGACCTCTATAGTCACACAGTTAAAAGGAAGGCAGAGGCCATTACAAATGACCCATCACACCCTCTTTTCCATTCTTTTGAACTACTGCCATCAGGTATCTGCTTCCGAGCACCTTTTGCGAAAAAGAGAGCCTACAAAAACTAATTTATTCCTACTGCAATATCGATTTTAAACAAGACCAAATAGATACATTTGAAATATTTATTTGCACCAACTTTATCTATTTATTTATGGATAGTTTGTTTTATTGCAATTTGTATATTTACCATGTGTATGTTATATTGAGTCTGCTGTGAGCCCGAAAACCAAAGACAATTTTCTATCACTGTGTGGTAGACAATAAAGTTTTTTTAATTGAATTGAAGAGAACACGAGGAATCTTTATGTATAATAACAGTGAGCATTTTTTCAGATTTGAAAGGTACTATCTGTTATATCTGTGATAATAATAAAACATAATAACATATATGTTTTTCTGTCTCTAATTTGACCTTTGCCTTGACACATGTTATGTTGCTATAGATGACAGGCTTTAAAGTAAAATATATCTAGCATTTGAGTTAAATGTTTACTTTAGATTACATTTCTAAACCCATCTTGTTTAGACGAGGTTCAGTGTATGTGTTCAGAGGATGAGACGTACTTCTGGCGTTGTCAAAAGAGATGAATTTGTTAGGCTGGATGTAGTTGACCAGGGAGGACATGGCTTCGTATGCTGTGACTTCCTGTCCAGCTGTGCCCTGTGGGAGGATATTAGATGCCGGCTGAACCAATATCCAACACACGTGAAGGATGCACTAGGTAATAATTTCCCCCATTTACCACCACTTCACTGGTTACAGTGGCAAATGCGATCTTGAGCTGGACCATTTTCTTTGTGTAACATAATTTCTTTGTATTCACTGGCAAGTTGTGTTGTATTATATAAACACGATACTGTATGTAGCAGAGCAGCGGATCAGTCAGGACTCAGCACCCAAGAGGATTTTGGGTGGTGGTCAGCATTATTTTAGATGTACAATTTCTTTCATATAATATGAATATGGTTGTTTATACGTACAAATGGAGGGAGAGGGAATGCCAACTAAAGTATTATTTCACATTCACAAAAGTGTTAGTGTGAGCATTATTAGCATAGTTTATGGCTGCGCAAGATGAATGTTACCTCATCTGAGGTCTTCATCTTCTCCTCATCTTGCTCCTCTGTATCCTCCTGCTCCTCGTTCTCCTCAACTGCCGTGTTTGCCTCTGATAAACCACATCCCAAACCAGATCTCTATTAGAAAACGCTACCAGGCGGGACCGCAACATCACCTTATGTCATCTGGTGGTCCTTTTAAGAAGAACATGCACTAAAAGAGTATATAAATAGTTCTGATGCAAAAACCCATCTGAATAAAACAGCAATATTTATAATATTTATAACATATTTGGGTGCATTCATTTCACCCTTATTACAATGAATAGGCTGTGTGTCACTGAATAAAAGGTAATATCTTCCAACAACATAACAAATTATTTAAATATTGTAAATAAAAATGTAAAAATATGTCAGATGGACTTAGAGGTGTTTGCATATTACCTCTTCATATATGAAAGGGTCCAGGCCCTATGATTATGATGATTGAGAAATAAAAATGCAATATAGCGTTAATGAAAACACTGGTCTATTATTTATGTGACCGCCACTTAACACCTTGGGGCTCCTGGGTAGTGGGCTCTGGGCCAGCAGGGTCCTGGGCAGGGGTGCTGGGGTCCTGAGCAGGACTACTGGGGTCCTGGGCAGGGGTGCTGGGGTCCTGATCTGGGCCAGCTGTGGTTGCGTTCTGGTCAGCCGTCACTGCTAGGGGTTTCTTGGCCTGGCTAGCGCTGTCATGGCTACCCTTCTTGTTCTTGATAAGGATCTTGCCCATTAGTTCAGAAGGGCTGGGGATCTGCTGGCCTGGCTTCAGCTGGAGGTTAAAAGCATGCAGCAGAATTGATGATGATGATGATGATGATGATGGTGATGTACTGTTAGAGGACGTGCTGTATACTTTTGTCAGCAGACGTCAGCTCTCACATGACACACAAACATGTACAGTGCATCAACACATACAGTGTCGCAGAGAGCATAGCCATAACATCAGTCACACACGTGCAGGAGCCTGGAGCTAGCAGAGATGAGAAATTAGAAATGGTGTCAAGCGTTACAATGCTTGAGATTACCTTCCAGCCAGTGTTCGGGTCACACAATGACACGGTAAGTCTTTGTTGTGTAATTTCGGACAAAAATAATTTTGCGGTTCTGTTTCACAATGTGTATAATGAATGAATCTGTCTGTGTGCGTGAGTGTGTACGTGCGTGTGTGTGCATGTGTGTGTGTGTGTGTTTGCGCTCACAGGGTATTTCTCCAGTGGCTCTGTTAGCAGGGCATCACCAAATATGGTTTTGCAGTAGTTAGCCATTTTCTCTTGCTGTTTCACCCTGGAACAAAACACAATAACACATGTTCCTACATATCTGACAGCCCAACATGCCAGATGTGCTGCCTATATGCACATTGTACATTAGCACTAATGTAATGGCATTCCACGGAGCATTGCTAATGCGTGTAGCGATGAATGCCTTTTTTTAACCAGCGTAGAGTGTGAAACACGAGACACATGGGGCCATGTGAGTGCGTTGGCACTCGAACACATGCGCAAGTGTGTGTGTCTCTGTGTGAGTGTGTGTGTGTGTGTGTGTGTGTGTGTGTTTGTGCTTTAGGTTTGAATATAAATACAATGTAGATACTGTACAGCTTCAACTGAATGTGTTTCTTCTCAACTGGAGGCCTCTGTGGTGATTACAGGCAAAGTACTACATTAACACTGTGGTAATTTATTGGTTTGTCACATCTCTACATATTGTGCATGTCAACACTACATATTGGACCACTCTGGTCTCCTTTGGAGCACGTGTTAATCTGCGTAATGATTCTAGAACATACAAACTACCCTTTTGAGACAAGGGAAAATCATCTGACTCACGAGTCCACATGGTTCTCAAAGGAAAGGATGACCGGGTACTGTGAGGTCTTGAAGGCACACTCAGCGATGGCCTCGATCACATCCTGCAGAAAAAATAACATATATATTACTTTTATAAAACCATTTAGCCCATACATCACACACACGTTAATTAGTCTTAGCCTCTTCCACCCATTAGCACTGCATCACATAAGCAACTCTGTGCTGAATGTCTGATACATATACCCATGTAAATTTGACAGCACTTTTGTTGGCTGTTTGCATTGCCACTCACCAATTTGTATCAATAATTCCAGTGTGATGCCGTGCTTTATTTATGAATTTCTGTTTTTCCATCTATTTTAAGATGTATATAGCCTACTTATTTTACAGATTTACAAGAAGTGCAAACAGTCAGACTTTGTTCGTGGTGTTCAGTTTCACATCTGTGTTGTTTCACCTTTAATAAGCCATCTAATAATCTAGCATTTATATATTGTATCTAATTTGTGTCATAAATTTGTAACAACATTCATGAGACTTTTTTTACATGAAGACAGATAACAATCAGCACAGCTGGCGACTATAAAGCTAATCACACTGAGGACATGACATTAAACCAGTCTTCGCTTAAATAGAAACGGGAACATTTAGGCATAGGGACTCCTATTTGTGTTATCTGTAAATGTGAATTATATTTTATTTGTGTTGTAATTTAAAGTTTGAGCAGGTTTTCTGTAACCTGACATGCCAGAGGAATTGTTGCAACAAGTCCATCTGGGGAGCCATACATTGAAAATGTTTGTGAATGGCTGTACTAGTGGATGAACCATCTGGTCGGTTTCGCTGTTGGCACCATGGTCGGCACACCTAAACCAAGTATAGCTATTAACACAACACTGATTGGAAAACCACGCCCGTGTAGCATTAAACACGATGCTAATTGGAAAACCACGCCCATATAGCTATAAACACAACGCTGATTGGAAAGTTAATTTGCTACTCGGACACATTCAAAATGATTCTGAGGCTTTCCAGACTGATTTTCACAGCAAAATTAAACTGCCCCTAAATTCCAGAAAACTGTAAATTACATTAATCTGAAAAAGTTGATGTGGGTGTATGTATTTTTGTGTGCTTGTGAATGATCTTATACTGTATTTAATCACTCATTTATAGCCAATGTAAGCTTATATGTCTTACTGTGTAAAATTATTAACCGAGTGAAGGCATGGGTTAAACCTAATGTTTACACTATCATGAAGAACCCCATTTACTATGTACCATCTGGCATATGTAGACAGGAACATATACAAGAAGGGAAAAATTCCATACTTCCCTACATGGTTCAGTGGTCTCTCATTTGTGATAAAGGTTTGACATATGACATTGTGGAAGCGTGATTCAAAAGGATGCCTAAATTGAATATGCATTTTATAAGGAGTCATTTGAAAATATGTTATTCAAAGAACTACAAAGGACACTTAAAATATGTTTAGTACATCAAATGTAAATGTTTAGCAAAAATAAATAAATAAAAGTGACCACATGAGACACTCAAGAGCCCATGACACAGAGTAACATTTAAAACTACAGATGAAGACACCTTGAAGAGGATCTCAGTTGTCATGGTGAAGCCATGGGTGATTATGGGCTCTTCATCTGGGGGTTTCCCCTTCCAGCAGTCCAGCTCCAGACACCTGCAGCCAGAGAGCAGACACTGCCGATACATCTCTGGGGACGACACGCCCGAGAACTGACCCGCTGTGAGAAGGACAAATGGCAGTCAAACATTAACAACCTTGAACTATTCTCCTCTGATGCCATTCATGCAAATATAAGAAAGGCACTGTATACAGTAGATCAAGAAGGAGACCTGTGTGGAGTAAGTATACACAGTATAGTCACAATGGCAAATATAACATTAAAGGTGACATTTCTTTGGATGGAAAGAAAGGACTTGGTATACATTAAAATGATTATTATTTTAAATACTGTATATATTACACCTTGCATTAATTTAAATTGTTGCATAGGTAGATAATAAGCTTTTTCTATAGCTACACATATACTGTAGGCCATTAACGGAGGTTGCCATGTTAATCCAGTGAGGTCAGTATTTTGGTACAGGTTTACCATCACCAATAGGTGGCAGTATAAAGCTTAGTCTGTCTTCTAAGATAAATAATGCTTGCCCCTCTAAATATGACAGTTGACAATGTTGTGCATTTTCACTGAGTCCCTGACCCGTCAAGTAAGTGTTGTGGGAGGACTTGATGAAGTAGTGGGGTATGGGTTGCATCATATCCTGACTCTTAGCCAGCCTGTCCTGTATCACCACTGATGTCTCTGGTCCCATCAGGTAGAATAAGAGACCTTCTGGAGAAATTTGGCCTGCAGAATAATAAGTCAGACACGTACAGGATATGACACATACATGTGCACAATGAGAGTTAAAGTTACCAACCAGGAGGGGAACGCAGTGAAGCTCACCTTTGTTAGCGTTTGCAGAGTTTGGCTCGTATTTCTCCACCAGTACTTTGATTTGGTCTGGTCTGAGACGTGGGAACAGCTCCTCGTTGAGTCGTGAGTCCCTCTGTTTCTCATTAAGGAACTTAGTAAAGTTGTCCTTTGTCATGTACGGTTTAGTAGTGCTTGCAGATAAAGTGACATGAAATATGATATCACCACCATAATGTTGACTGTGTCAGTTGTTTCGTCATTGTAATTGTCTAACACCTGTGACATTTTCAGATACAGTAGATAATGCCAGAGCTGGCATCTTTGTTGCATGTAGCATTTAAGCTTACATTTTGCATGTGTAAGGGAAGTTCACAAATAGTATGTTTTTCATTACATCTTGCAAAGCTTGGGTTAATGTATTTGCTATTTTAGCTTGTAGGAAAACGTAGATCTAGACTAGAGGAAGGACTCACTAGGCTGTGAAGATCTCACAGATCTCTGGCCGCGGGCAGAGATTCAGCAGAAATGTCTTGAAGGCCGCCTCAGTGAACACGTCAGGCTTCATGGAGTCATACTGACAGGAAAACACTGATTTCATGAATGTGACATAATTTGATGAACTGCATGTCTCAGTACCTTAATGCAGATCTAACATAAGTGTCTATATAGGCATATATATGACAGGTGTTCGGAATTAAGATAGATGACTGAAACACAGGAATGGAGAAATAACAGATGCTGACAGGCTGACAAAGCGGATATTTTCTCTTACCTTTCCTTTAGGGAGATGTGCTGCTGAGAGGGCACTCTCCACCCTCTTCTTATCAGCTGGAAACATCTTGTATATGCTGAAGAAGTCACAAGCGTAAGCAATGAGAATTAAAGATGCATATGTAACTAATCAGCCTAACAGCTTCAAATATCTGTAACCCACTTTTTAACAGGGATTTTGCCATCCTTGTTGGTTTGTAGTGAAATGCGGATATATCTAGGACACAGCACACAAACATAACAAGGTTTATTTATATTTGATGTTAAGTCTACATAAATCAAGTGAAAGGTTGATTACCCAGCAATAATGTGCTGCATTGGTGAGCAGAGGCTGGTTATACTTACATTTTATCCAGGAAGATTTGTCTGCATGCGTTGTTTCGTGCAGGATTATAAGCAATGGCAAGAATGTCTGTTGCCCAGTTCTGGAATCACCATGTATTAATACATTTATATATCAAAGTCATATAATTTATATGTGTCCAAATTTCAAGAAACACCTAGACAATGCACAGTCCGACTTTTAGTTAGATCAATCTTGTTTAGTTACTGGTGTCTTGTGATGCATGTAGGACTGTGAGAGAAAAAAATTAGCATTTCGTATTTGTATATGCAACTGGATGGATGATAATAAACAATTTCCTCTAAAAAGTGCATATATTGACCACAAGAGGGCATTGACATAATTGGTACATCTGGGTGGTGGCAGTCATGCATGTTTACTTTCAACAAAACCCAAATGTGATTTCATTGCAGTTGATTAAATCAGGATATTAAAGTCATAATGTCCCATAAAGATTAAAGCTATGTCTTGTTGGGGAAAGCACAGCTCATTGTATAGTGTCTAATGGCCTGTGGCGGTGCCTAACCAATGGGATCAGTGGGAGAATCAGAGAATAGAAATAAAAATGTAATTGTGATTCACTGTTTGTACAGCTGCATGGGACAGAGGTGTTTTACCTGTGTCACCTTCTCTTTGTTGGCAAAGAAGTTGTGATAGGTCAGATTCACCATGTCCAGGCCTGAGACAACAGTCATGGTTTTAGCCAGATGGTTGCTGTCTGGAAAATCAAGGTTGAACACATTGCGAACCTTGGGATGCTGAGAACAGTGAAATAAAGATAATTTAAGATTGTGTAATTGTATCTGTATAACGTTGATTGTATACAGTATAATGTTATTATCTTGGTGAGAACAACATGTCAAATGGGAAGCTCTGTCTGGCTACAAGACACCTGCACATAAATCACATCACTTCATCTACTGGAATATTTTTCCGCACTGCAAGTGGAAATACTTGCATTAGGAAATGGTAGCATGTTATGATGTTATGCTACAGGATGATTGAGCTAGGAAACCTTAATTAAAATACTGTTAAAAGTTGAGGATTAAAACAACAAGGTAAAAGGTCTGAGGGAACAAACAGTCTGAAATGTGTGCTTTTTACTGTAACAAATTAGCTTGGCTTGAACAAATGCATGGCTTGCAGGTATAACAAAGTATGTGTTCTCAGTGCCGAATTGACATCAGCGAGTAAAGCTCTCACCCAAAAGGCAAATATGCTGGCCAGGGAATGCAAAAAATATTCAAGTACCCTGACACACACACCCATATAAACACACAAATGCACACAAAGATTTACACACACACACGCACACATGCACACACACACACACACACACACACACATGCACACACGCACACACACACACAAGAATTCGCCATGACCTGCCAGTTTCTTCTGTACAACAAACTATCAATCTCTTTGCTTTTGGCAACATAACAGCAGCAATAAAGCCCATATCAAGCATATAGTCCTCAGAGGGCCAGAAGTGGTGTGTGCTGGCTTTCAACAGTCGGAATGTAGCCGTGTTCTGCATTCCCCGGGGAATGTATTTCACCTCAGCGATGGACATGACCGCATAGTGTTACTCGCCAACACTGTATGGACGCCAAAGCTAGTTGGCTGTCAGCTAGCTGTTTCAAAACATGTAGCGTTTGACTGATAAAGGCCTAGCTAGCTGCTCAAGAAACACACAGACAAATACAAATACACATGTGAAAACACTATTGGAAAACACACATGCTTGGAAGTAAATCAGGTATTGAGTATGGTATGAATATGGTATGGCATTCTGATGTTGTTTTTGAGAGACAGATAGAGATCTCTATATAATAATAATAATATTATAATAAACTTTATTTGTATAGCACCTTTCATACACAATGTGCAACTCAACGTGCTTTAGTTAAAAACATTTGAACAAAGGATGAAGGGAACAAATGCAATTAAACAAAAAGACATAAGAAACAATGAAAAACTAGGTAAAAGCCATGAAAAAAATAAATAAATAAATAAAAACCCTTGTATTGTAGTTGTATTGGAGTTTGGTGGGACTCTAACCCACCGGGACTCCAACCCAAATATTCCACTTCAATTATTTACTTTTGGTGGGATTCTAACCCACCGGGACTCAAATATGTCTCATAAACACAATTAAAATGCCATAGAGGGAGTTAATTTATGTGAGGGACTACCAGATAAGCGTCCAATGTCATTTTTGCAATGCAAACGCTCCACTCTGGCTGTTCCAGACTACACAGGACGTACCATGCAGTACACAACAGCTGAGCTTTAGCTTACAGAAAGCATAGGATCAGATATTGACAGATACAGGGATACAGTAGGCCTACTACTACTCACTTTAGGAAGTTTGGCATATTTTTCTACTCGAGTGTCTCTGATGGTCGCAACATCCAGGAATGTTGTCTCCTAACACATAAACACAAAAATGTTATCTGTATCTGTGTTCTGCATACAGAGAAAATCAAATGTAGATACAGACACATTGCCTTTTAGCGAAATGAGTTGCTTGTATGGAGAGTTGATCACTGAAAATCTCATGGAAGCATCACAATGCATAAGGATTTATGAACGAGAGAGGGAGAGATTGATGCAAAGATGGTACAATGAACGATGAAGAGAGAGAGAAAGCAGGATAGGCAATCAGGAAATCCAAATCATGGGCCACCATGACCCTCAAAAGAGTGGATCATACTGTATGCAATCACAGAATTACATTCTTTTGACATCAAATATTAGAATACGAATATGTCAAATTATAAGCCACAACGAACACCAATGAAACAATAAACAGATGTATTAATAAACTATAGATTACAAAATTCAATGCATTTTCATTAATAATAATGTAATGATTGTAATATAATAATAATAATAATCAACCATAAGGCCCTGGGGATTGAGTTTGCATTGCATGAGGTTGTCGTTGGTGGACTAATGTCAGTGTCAATCAATAATCACAACAGGCTTCTGCTGGGAGGTGCAATGCAGCTCTTAGCCATCCCAGAGCTAACAAATCCAATTGACGTGCACATATTACACACTGTTGGTGGTCGGCAACTAAGTCTTCTGTATAGCTACATGTCTACATTTGCTGTGATATCTGATCATATTGGAAACAACAATAAATCCATCCAATATTCACTGGGGGCTTGGTACAAAACCCTAATAGTGAACTAAAGCAAAACATTTAATTTTGGTTACCTTGCTTTGGTTAGTCCACAAGAGGTAATAGCCTTTAGAGTCCATCTTCATGGTAACAGGAACTGTTTTATTTGAATCCTAAGATTTAGACAAAGATTGTACGTAACCTCAAGAAAAATGTTGATTGTTTGTTAATGTGAAACAGTTGAGGCTCAGCGTGGATTACATCAGTTATTTTAGAGTGGCAGTGTGATCCATTTGGTATTACAAAAGAAGATGGAAGCTGCTTGTAGGATTACACAGACACCGTACAACACTGGTGTGTGCTGTAATACCTGATCCTTAGATGTTTGTGATTTCCTGAATTAAGCATTTGCTTTTCACCTGTTTATGTTCCGCAGCAACTTACCTCTGACCATTTGGTAAACCTGTCTCCTTTAACCAGGTAGTCTTTGACCTCTGGAGGCTCTAGAAAGTATCTTTTCTTGTTCATGGTTGTGACTCCTCAGCAGTATAATGTTGTTATTCCAGGGTTGATACATGTATTATATATGAACCTGGGTCATTACTAGCAATGTCTGCCCAAACTCTATGCCTCTCTCCCAGCTATACCCACTGACATGGAGTTCTTATAATCACAGACGGTCACAGAAAGGACGCACCCATAAATATATGCATTGCAAATGAAGATGGAAACAAGTGGCGCGAAGATGCATGGCTTATGTGAAGCCACGAGGAATAATTCAGTACATGTGTTAATAATATCGTTATGTTTTTGATATACACAAATATATACTGTATATATACAGAATATACTATAATACTTAATATATAATTAATAAAAGTGATTTTTATGGTTCACAACTTTTATATGATATTGTTTTAGTTGTTGGTCATAAAGTTTGAAAAGCAATAAATATGTAGAGGAGAGATCAAACCAGGACATATGGAGAATATGCTTCCCACTTCAGTCAACGCATTTATGGGGCTACAGCCTTGTCACACAAAGACATTGGGTAAAGGGGTTTATAACTTGTATACATTGTATAGGATAAACAACATATGGTCTGGGCGAAGATATACAGTATATTCATGAGAAATGTTCGCTATTTACCCTCCCATGAACCTGCTTATTGATTCAATGATATTGTTTTCTGTGAGTCAAATTTTTTTGCCTTCAAATCAATCACTGTTTGGCTTTTTTCATTTGCATTCGATATTTCATTATCTCAAGGCTTATTTGCATGCTATTCAAATGACTGGAAAACTTCCGTTGTAGTTGGTGTGACATACTGAATAACATGCTTTAATGGTTATCTTATGTCATAGTATTTGCGATCATGTGAGCCTTCTGGAATGATTGAATAATGAAGATATGTATTACAGACTTTCATACAGTGCAAACACAAAATCATATTATAGATTTGAATTCACCGGAATAACCTGAATGTTGATTATGTTCATGTCAGTACATACATGCCTAAGGATGTAATTATGAACATGCTGCAGGATTAACTATTTGGAATGTAGGTATCTTATTTTATCTATTGCAGATTATTTGCTTAATAGTTTCACAGCTGCACCTGCAAAAAACAAAATATGGAATTGGATTAAAACAGATATATACAGTATATAATATCAAGTGCCAAGTCAGATATGTCAGACATTTTAAAAATCCAATAAAATCCTCAATTCCCAATATGAAATTTAATTTAATTTAATGAACCTGATACACATGCACAATAAATCAATTTCAGCAACATGCAGAAGGTATTTTGGATTACAGCATTTGGATTACAGCATGACAACAACTGTCTAATCTCCCGTTTTAAATTGACATAAAACTGTGTTGTGTAGTCTAAATCATAGCAGAAGTAACACAACACAAATAAAGGGCAACTGTCCTTCATAAGGATTCAGTAGCCTAGCCTAACCTAGCCTATAGCCTAGAGGGCAACGCACGATAACCTTATGCGCTGTCCTTGGTGCTGAAATCTCGCGTATTTTAGTCTACATCAGTAGCCTTTACAGCAAGACAGCAGGTAGGCTAAGGTCGAGCAGAGATCCGATTATCTGTGATTGTATGATTTAGCTTTACATTACAGCTCAAGGTAAATTATTGGCATAATGCATTCGAATTATTTACCACTATAGCTTAACATTTGAGGGACGTCTGTATGTGACAGTGCACATTATATTAGCCTATAGACAGGTGAGTGGAATCCTGGTCATGGAGGGCTACTGCCCAGCATGTTATAGATGTATCCCTGCTCCAAAACAACTGATTCACATGAGTTGGTCGATAGAAGTCTGATATCGACCCATTCGTGTGAATCAGTTGTGTTGGAGCAGGGAGACATTTAAAACATGCAGGACAGTGGCTCTCCAGGACCAGGATTCCCCACTCCTACTATAGAAGAAGAACATTCAATATGCTTACTAACGGAACAGGGAAACATTTTAATGTACATTACAGCCCTCTGCTTCTGGTCTCTGCAGCGTCAAAAGCCGAATGATGTGAAGGTGGTGTGTGTGTGTGTGTGTGTGTGTGTGTGTGTGTGCGTGCGTGCGTGCGTGCGTGCGTGTGAGAGAGAGAGAGAGAGAGAGAGAGAGCGAGAGAGCGTGTGTGCGTGTGTTTTGGTGCTTTCATCATGGTTCTCCAGCCTGTTCAACAGCTGCTGGTTCTTTAAGAGCCTCTGCCCGCCCCCTCTCCTATATTTTTAGCTGAGCCAACCACTTCATTTGCTGGATAAGGGACAGTTACCGTATGATCTAATTTTATCGTATTTTAATAAATGACATAGAATATTTTACTGCGGATGTGCTCTTGGCCTCCGACCAGCTGATCATTGGGAACAGGATAAACGGTTCATCTTGACAGCCGGATGCTCATACGCGCAGTAGCCTATCCCAGTGGAGGCTTCATGTTCACGATGAAATGCAATGCTGCACTGGGTACCGAAGATTAGGCGCAGTTCTTTCTCAAATGATGGAATGATTTTCCTCAAATCAATTTAATTGCAAATTAGTCCAGCGGTGCGGACAGCTCAACGTCTTTTTCTTCAACCTCTTGGTTGTTCTTCTCTTGGATTGTGGATATACAGACGCTTTCAAGACGGACGGGGTGGTAGAACATCGAGGGAAAAACCGGGGCAATATGAGAGAGCGGGACTTCGTGCCCAATATGGAGAGGGGCAAACCTGCTACTTATACGGGGGATAAAAAGGCTAAGATGGCTGCTAAGACTAACAAGAAGTGGGTGAGACTAGCTACTGTTTTTGCTTATGTTTTGTCTGTGTCTTTAGCAGCTATAATCCTGGCGATTTATTACAGCTTGATCTGGAAGCCAACCAGTGCGTCCACAACTGTGGTTAAACCCGTTGTGACTGAGGGTACCACCATCGCCACAAACATCTCCACAAATATTTCCACAAGCAAAAACGTGTCAGAATCGAACTCTACACAGACAGACGCGTTCTCCTTTAACGAAACGCGACAGGTAATGTTTGACTGGAACGACGGAGCCGAGAGCGCGTCACTCTCCCCTGAAGTTGGCCGGGAGGAAAGGACGCACACGGAGCGAGAGAAGGGACTATACGTTCAGACAACCACAGGAGATGCGGATATATCAGGCGATAACGACAGACATGGATTTCAAGCCCAGTTGAGCTTTTACAGTCCTTCAGGGACTGAAGACACTACAGTGCATAACGACGAAGAGGACAGTCCTGACCTGGAGACAGATACAGCCACCGTATCTCCTCGTACTGCCACATCCTCGATGGACCGACCCGGCCTGCGCAGAGGAGAGTGACCATAGGCCTCTATCCACGTGTGTCGGTCAAACATTGAGGGTTTTATAGACTAAATAATGCCGCCGGTCGGATACAGGTCTTAATTATAAACTTATTTCTGAGGGCATACGGATGCTGAATTGCACATGCGTCCTCCTTGTGTTTTTCCTAAAAGCCCATGACTGAGATATTACAACACCACATTTCTTTGAATGAATATTGATTGTTTCCCATCCAACTATGCGTTTTCGTTTAGGCCAACGGTATGCCTTAAATCAATGTGTTGTCAACCCTATTATTGGAAAGTCATAATATTGTATTGACCTCACTGGTAGGCTAAACGTGTTTCCGTAGAGAGATGCTTGGTCAGAATTACAGACATAATTGCCATTATAAGTGGTCTAGATTAAACTGAATTTCTGCGTTTCATGTAGGATTTAATATATTTCCTGCACAGAATCTGGATTCCTGGTATAGAGAGGATCCTGAATTAGCGAGTTACACTCAGGTATGTGCATATGACAATAATAATGTGTTGTGTATTTGGTCCTGTACATAGGGCAGTTGAACATCTTTTCGCCTTTTAGTGTAATGATTTTTATTAAGGCTACAGTGATATAACTATATCACAAAATTCAAATAAACATCTTTACAAAGTGAGTAACTTCTATGAATAACTAAGTACAACAGAACATAAATAGGACATATAACCTGATGTGATCTAAACTGTATTCCCTCTGCAATTTGGTTTGAAAGATTAAAGGTTATTAAAAGGATATGGCAGGTCCAACCAAATTAGTATTTTTCTTATTGTCAACATACCATATGGCATGAACAAAATCAACAATTAGGCCTATGTTCTCCAACCATATACAATACAGTAGTAGCTCCTATAGTTGGAAGCCAAGGGACTCTGTTTTACAAACAACCAATAATTCATCACTATGACGAACAAGCTGTGCAGTAGCAATTGTCTTGTGAATTTGTTTTGTTTTGTCATTTGTGGCTACTAAGATTAGCATTTACAATTTGTTTTAGTTTGTGTTTTATGTTGACAACATGAAAAATATAAAAATAGACTGACATTAAGTATATTACATGGCCTTGAAGGTATGATTTATTATGATATATGAAGGTGACAAATAGCCCTGCCGCCAAAAACAACAAATGATCCTTGCGCGATCAATCATTTGAGCCATGGCATTTAATCAAACAGTATTTCAAAACCCTGTGAACCATGTAGGTGCAGATGTACTGTCTGCTCCACAGCAAAGGATGTGCATTTATCCATGAGTCAACCACAGTTCATACTGGAGCCACAGCTAACACTCCACAGAGTCACATATGAGATGAACTTTGAGGTGAAAATAAGCGCAATCATGCTGTGCTTGTGTAGTTATACATTGAGTGACATGAGAGGGAGGTATATTGATTTTACAGCTCTGTTTTGACAATGTGAAGAGTGTATTACACAATGCTGCTGCTCTGTGCTATTTTGAGACAACTGTCTATTGAGAAGACTGTTAGTACTGTATGTGTCATGAGCAGCTTGGTGATAGCTTATAGGATTTATTCACAACAAAGAAAAAGCATAACCACTGATCAATGTCTCAGTAGTCAGGTAGAGTATCAGTAATGTACAGTAAGAGACACTGGAGAGTCTGTTTAACAACAGATCAATATCTCTACTGTATCACAACATATTCTCTGTTGGTAGAAAGAACCATAATGCAGTGTTATTAATCCAAAACAGGTGCGGTAGTGGTAACTGAATGGCTTTAACAGTCATATTTTCAATGTTGTTTCCCTACTGTGATATACTGTATATGACAGCAATAATGACTGACTTATTGATGAAGGAGAAACTTATCGGGGACATTTATTACTGTGCCAATAGGAGACAGTTTCTTGTCCCAACTGTGACACCCCAGCAATGGCTACACTTTGAGATTATATGATTTGGAGGCATGCATAATGTAAATCATAAGATTAAATGCTGTTGTAGTTTTTATTGTATACTCTATTATACTATATATTGTATAAAAATTACACTTTAGACCTCCATACAATGGACACATTGAGACATTATGGTAAAATGTAATTACAGAGAGACCTTTGTATCAAAGGAATAATAATCAAATTTCATTACACCAGTGGAAAATTTATTAAAATTTGATTGACAATAGCCTTTTCAATTAATGAGTGGGGGGGGGGGGAAATAATTGAGTAATGTAGTATTACAAAAATGGTGGCATTATCCCTCACCAGACACAGTGTCAGTTTAGAGGAGTAATCTTTTTGATGGCCTTTTTAATATAGCAACATGGTGCATCACTAGACTAAATACTTGCATGATTTTAATCTCCTCAGAACAAGTGCATTCCTTAGCAGGTTTGAGACAAATAGAATGCAGGTGGACACGCTAACATTCTCATGTTCTGTTACCTAGGCCGGCGATGCCTAAATCATGTAGAGCTGCTATAGCTACCTGTACTATGCTAAATCACGTAGAGCTGCTATAGCTACCTGTACTCTATGCTAAAGCACGTAGAGCTGCTATAGCTACCTGTACTCTATGCTAAATCATAGAGCTGCTACAGTAGCTACCTGTACTCTATGCTAAATCATAGAGCTGCTACAGTAGCTACCTGTACTCTATATACATTATCATTGAATCTGGAATACTGACACAGCTGAGACACCAAATTACACTAAATGAGTGTGTGGATGAAGACATAAAATTATTTAATGTTTTCTTTTCTGTATCTAAGTACTAATAACTTGCTAATCATAATTACAATTAATGAAATTTCCCTGAACATTTAAAATGAATGTGATGTTATTATTTGTCACTGTACAGTAATAGTGTCTGAAATACAATACAATGACAGATTCCACATCTACACTAATATTTACAATAGCCTCACTATAATTTAATGTAAAGCCAATAAATAGAGTAGATTCTGTATATTTCTTATAGATAAAATCACACAAATATTTTTTTTTATTTGATCTGTTGTTCTTTATTGCGTGGGCTGTTTGATGAGCACATGGTTCACAGCTTATAAATGGCAGCACCATAGCCTGATTGTAACAGGCAATGTATGGCCATGTTACCTGTCCAGTCGGCTCAGGCCCTGGTATAGAGGCCGAGGTGCCACTAGACATCCGCTAAGGTGTGTAGTGGTGTGTACATTTAGGGGATGTTGCACATGCTTGTTGACATGGATGTCAACAAATGAAAAGAAGGCCGTTCAACCCAGTCATTATGCCATAATGAATCACCCCAGGAGCTGCAGCCATGTTAGTATTGACAGCTTTCCAACCATCCACGTCTGTCCAACCATGACTGACATCACTACCAGGCTTATAGAACCCATGGTTTTGCATAGCAGGACTGCAGGCATTGCTAGGACTGTGTTAAACCATGTTGCAGTGAAGAATTGATGCTAGCGCTTCACAACTTGGTTCAAAGATCACATTTTGGTTCTGAAGCAGAGCTGTAAAGGTTGAATTCACAAAGACAGATATTCCTTCTCTCAGAGCTATGGATTTGAAACAATAGGAAGAATCACGCAAGCGTTTGCACACTGTAGGAGACCCTGGCATGCCAATGGGCTCAGACAGGCTCAGTTCAACTTGCCACACTCCAGTTAAGCATATCCCTTATCTTAATAATAGGAAGAGGGAATGACATATGAGCTTCTGGTTTCTTTTAATCTCAAAGCATTGTGATAGAAGTCCTAACTCAATTACTGTATACAGAGTAGATTATAGGTGACTGCCGCACTGCACTTCAATCCTCTATCACAGCCTACAAAAATGTCCATATCTGTACCAATAACACACTATTGCATCAGACACTTCAAAGTGCAGGGAAGTGATTCTATTGAAAGAAAGGATTTCTGCCAGTGAGTTAAAATGTTAAAATATGTTAATACAAATGCACCATGTATAAATTGGTGGGTGCAATGAGACAGCTATGATTATCACTGAGAAACGCAGCCACAGTGCTATAGGTCGCAAGCCCAGAGCCCTCTGGTCTTAATAACAGAAGGTCACCCTGGAGAGTGCCTTCGGAAGTGATAATTAAAACACAACACACCCAGGAGAAACCCCATCTACAATGTTGTGCGGGAATACTTTTCAATATACTGCAACCAGCATGCAGAGCTCATTGTAATTGAATCAGACAGGATTGCAAAACGGGACTAGATTTATGGGAACAGCGCTTGGCCTTGGCTGGGTCTTATATTGTTTTTCTCACACCTCGGCTGGATTGGGGTCAACCTGAACTTGTGCAGTATGGGATCATGGTGCTGTGTTGTGTTGTGCAGTGTTCTCTCTCTCTCTCTCTCTCTCTCTCTCTCTCTCTCTCTCTCTCTCTCTCTCTCTCACTCACATACATTTGTAACAGAGCTGTTTTTATTTAATCAGAACTCTCCAGAGGTTTGTCTGTCAACATAAGGGAAGAAAGCTCTGGGGGAGGGGTGGGACTTACAAGGCAAAAAAACAACAACAATTCATGTCAAGTTAAATAATGCTATTGAAATGAAGAGACACTTGATTACATACAGTATTAAATGCACAAACACTTTTATTGATGTTGTGTACTTATTTACCTACAGTCATTACAATTGCTAATGTTGCACACATTCAAACTAACATGAGTGTTACTGTACTGTACTGCACAGTAAAAATGGTGAATCTAGAACTCTGCAGACCCCCCACACGCATATACAAATGTGTCTGCATACAATGAAAGAGATGTCTAGGACTGTTAAATTGTCACTGTACAGTGTGAGATGTGAGATTATTACTGGCACATTAATACCATTGTCTCTATTTAAAAACAACAGGCACTATTTCGGTGAGTGTTGACACTCACAACATATTTGCTCTCATTACATTGATTGACTCTCACTACTCATGTCACAGCTTCTTAAAAATAACTAGTTTTATTTACTATATCTTTTCTACTCTTGTTCTTAATACACCCTCTATCAAAACAAACATTTATTTCATGACATGAATGGCCTTAGTTTAGCCTGTGAGACTTTTTTGACGGTTTTATAGATGTGCTCTACTGTTTATTCCTCATTACATGTTTTTTTTCCCAGGATATGACATGGCATCTGTCAAGGGAACCACAATATAACAAAAGCCAGTTTGTTATGGGTATATGTCCCTTACTTACTCACTAATAAAGTGCAATAAAAATAATGATAGTAATACATCATTTTGATTAAAAAACAAAATTCACATAAATATAATTTCAGAACAATTTTAGTTTTACAGAATCATACAAGGTAACATTCAGCTGTCTAAATTGGCAAATAAATAAAAAACCTGTGCCTGTGTTTATGTACACTACAATACACCACACATTTGTGAAATCCTTCAGCATTTGAAGAAATGAATGAGCAAGGCACAATGGATTTGATTTCTTAATAGCAATCCTTCATATGTATTTCTTAAATTCTTATTAGCAATAAGAAAACAGCAAATATGGCTGTTTTTGGAATCCAAACGGATGAGTGAGCCCTTACGGCGCTAATAGACACACAGTATACCCCTTCTTTCTAACCTTCTAAATTTTACAGGGGTAGGGAACCCTGGTCCTGGAGAGCCGCAGCCCTGCATGTCTTAGATGTCTCCCTGCTCCAACACACCTGATTCTAATGA
>JAODUH010076199.1:0-29177 GCA_027564835.1 Typhlichthys subterraneus
CACCGATTGACACAGAAATTAACCAAATAAAGGGATGTGCCAGTATAAAATTGTTTCTGTATGAGGAAACAAGTTTTTTGTCATAATTATTTTTCACTGTCTAATAAAATAATGTAGCCTATGTTTAGGTAGACTTCCCTCGACAGATATTCGTAGGGGGGCGGCGCCCGTGCGCCCATAATGTACCAGCCGCTACTGACTAAAGCCATATGCATCCACTGTGTTGGGGATTTGATCATGACATCTCTTTACATGTATTCATACAGGATTTAGAGCATAGCTGTGGCATGGAGATGTCTGATTGAAAAAAGACATAGAAGGCTGTAATCTAATTTTATCCCATTTATCTGGCAGACAGGGACAGTTTGTGCTAGAAAAGATTTAAAAAAGGATAACGATTGTTTTGGTTTTGGGTTAGCAGTAAGATAATCAAAAAGACTTACTGTGTATTTGAAGATGGAGACGTATGCTGTGGAGCTGTGAGAGACTTGGATTCCAGCCTCCGAAGAGATCAGGAAAGTGTTTTTAGGAGCTGATGGTTTCTAATGGGATTTCAGAGTGACCCAAGGTTAGAAGCGGTTAGGTTATGAAAAACATTGAGCGGGCTTGAGGCCCAGAGTGCACAGAGGCTTAATGCAAAGTGTTACTCGGTTTCCACTTCAAGACACTGAGACTGAAAGCAACAATGCAAGTGGAACTAGGCATAGTGAAACAGCACTGTGTTTTGGACACAGAGTAAACTCATTAGTGGTTAAAACCCTATTGCAGCTGCGTTGTTTACCTTCTGGTTTATTAGGGATGGATATCAAAGCATCAGTCCCTTTTCCCTCTTGTATTTAGCAAAGTGTTATCAAAGCATTAATTTCTTTTCTTTTTGGCTCATAATCCAGGCTGCACTAGGTCACACATAACCTTCACAGAGGGAGGCATAGCACTACTTAGGCGGTGCTACAGATTAACAAGGACTTTAAAGTTAGAGTCATTGATTTTAAGGTAATACACTTAGTCATCTAATATCTTCTCACAGTCCGCTAGTTTTGCATTCTGTGTGTGTGCTGAAAGCATAATCTAGTACTTCTACACAGCCGGTGCTGTGCAGACCGTACCACCAACAGTGGTGCAGACCGTACCACCAGCAACAATAGTGTAGCCTTCACAATAATTTCCAATGTGCGGGGTGGAGCTTCTGAGTGAGTACATTGTATTAAAACATTCTTTATTTCATTTTGCATATTCATTTTCATATTTATTATTGCCTTTAAATGTATTAAATTTTGGCACATACTTTAATCGCAAACTATGGTGAATAAACCCCTGAATGGCAGATCAATGTATTTGATGATGTGGTATACACTGCATCTTGCAGGATAGGTATAGGAGGTGTCTTATTGGAGGATAAGGTACTGTAGGGGTGTCTGATTGGAGGATAAGTATAGGAGGTGTCTGATTGGAGGATAAGGTACTGTAGGGGTGTCTGATTGGAGGAGAAGCAAATGAGCTGTCTGGTTGGAGGATAAGGTACTGTAGGGGTGTCTGATTGGAGGATAAGTATAGGAGGTGTCTGATTGGAGGATAAGGTACTGTAGGGGTGTCTGATTGGAGGAGAAGCAAATGAGCTGTCTGATTGGAGGATAAGGTACTGTAGGGGTGTCTGATTGGAGGATAAGTATAGAAGGTGTCTGATTGGAGGATAAGGTACTGTAGGGGTGTCTGATTGGAGGATAAGTATATGAGGTGTCTGATTGGAGGATAAGGTACTGTATGGGTGTCTGATTGGAGGATAAGTATAGGAGGTGTCTGATTGGAGGATAAGTATAGGAGGTGTCTCTTCCATGTGTATTATGTTCCAATGCTTTAAGAACTGTATAACGCATGAACAGTGAAATAGCCTAAAGATTTGAGTCAGACTGCTGTTGCCTACTGTAGACTAACTAGCTGTCAACATTCATTTTCACGAGTTGTTGTGACATCTGCTATCTCCTGTAACAATGCTTTGTCAAAGCCAATTATGTTCCAACGTTGAATTGATTACTTGTAAGATTAATTGAAAACTGTCTTGTACTGCAGGTGAGAATGTAGTGCAACTGAAGTTAGTAATATAAACATTAGTTTTGCTATTCATTTTACTTTCAAGCTGAACATTTAGGACGCTGTCTCACCTGGCAGTGAAACTCTTGTCTTTTTTCTGATCTGGCCCACTTTACGGTTTTTACTTTCCTTTGTCCTGACCACTTAGTCCATCCTTTGAAGATGGCGTTTTGCTGACCTACCGCAGTAGGCTAATGGGGGAAAAAAGGAACAAGTCATCGAATCTCTGTATTGAATGCCAAAATCTGATTCAACTGACACAATTCTGAGTTGGGGACAGCCCTAGTTTTAACCTTCCAGGCAGTTCTGCTCTAAGGCTTTCTTTCCTGGCCTTTTCCCTCCAGCAGACTGGTAATGAACTCCCAGTTAGACAGCAACAGCTAACCAAAAGCATGCTTAAATGGATGTACAGTAAAATGCTGTAATAGCTGATTGCTACCATTCCCCCTACATAAAAAATAGATTATATTTAGTTGCGATAAAAATCCATATAAGCTACAGTATGAATGTAAGAAAATATGATGTTGAATATGTCTACATCAAACATGAACACAGACGTGTGCATAAAGCTTGGTAGGCAACAAGCTAAGATGATATGAATGTGTCTTACTGTAGTATCTATACAGTAGTATGAACATTTCAAATTATGAATCTACATTTAGACAGGACAAACATAATTCTGGCATTATATTAATATCCTGAATTGTTTGTAGCAGTGGCTAATTGTGTGCCAATCATGCTCTGCGACCTATGCTGCCATTGCGTTCAGTAATCCTACTCTCATAGGGTGTCGAAGGGTGTTATAGCAGATGAATGACGAGATGCTAACCAGACAGGTATATGAGAATGCTCCATATGCGTCATTTAGCTTCACACTGGCCCTGTTTACTTGTAGAGATGGCAGCAGATGCCCAATACCCCCCAGAATGAGCGTTATAGGCAGTGAAGTGAAATGTAATGTAAATTTAGCTAGAACCAGCTCAGGGGAGAGAGAAAGTGAACGATCATTTGTAAACCTTCAGAGCCCACTATGGTTCACACGCATTCTGGAGGAAAGCATCTGTCGATAATTGCATGGCTGATGATTTAATTTCCTTCCCCGCTGCGCTCTTCTCCTTTGTTGAATGCACGGACCCGCGTGCTAACAAACACCTCGTTTATAGCAGGAAACGGAATCCACACGTTCTCAATAAGAATCTCTCAGGTGAGTTGGAGGAATAACTTTCACATTATCAGTAATTTGCATTGTTGCTGGTGTGAGCGATGAGGTTCGTGTGCAGCATACTGCTCAGTTGGCGGCAGGTCATTTTTTAAATTGAAATTAAGCAATCTGGCAAAGGGATTGTAATTGGAGGCAGCATTTCTGAGTAATTGTATACACAGGCTGATTATACGATGTGATGATGAATGACTTTCAAGCCTCTTTGCAAACTGGCAAATTATCACACACACACCCACCTCGATTTGTTTGCTTATTCCTTCTCACTTTGAAAATGTATTCATGACTATCCATGCATCTTTTCCAAAGTTAATTTAGTTATTTTCTCAACAGCGCGAATGTGTTAAATTTATGGAAATTGTATGCGGTTGAACATTCAGGAAATTAAAAAGTCAAAATGTTGCTCACTGATGGTGTCCCTGTATGCCTTCAGTGTGTGAAGTGTTTTAGTACAGGTGCTGCTGAATATAAATGTTACCACAACTTGCTATGTAAAATCATTGTCTTGAGTGGTTCATCTTGCACACGCACATGCACGCGCACACACACACACACACACTCACAAGCAGAAAACTAAATCAAGTCAAACATATATGTGATTATGTAGTGTGTTTGGTAATTTAATTTTCTCTGTGAAAGTAGACTTGAGTCTAACACCCTAAAATCACAGCTTCAATTGGCAGAAAACACCTTTTACCCACCGTGAAATATCACAGCAACAACACACGTGCTTGCTGTCTAAATTGTTAACATCGGGACACAGACTTAAACCATAAATATAACCAGTGAACATGTACTGTATAGTTTCCCTTTGATGGTGCGAGAGAACGAATATCGCAATTTGTTTATTATTCTCTACCTATAAAGGAAAAACGTACAGTAAGATGTTCTTTGAAAAATGCATATATAAAAAATAAATAAATAAATCTCAATGTATTTCACTGGACCTTAGTCAAGTCCCAGACTACAGGAAAAGCTTATGCTCAGGACAAGACCCACGTCAAAGGGGAGGTGAGGTCAAGACAGACCGCAATGGCATGGCAAGTTCTGTTCTACTGTAAACAGGCCTTGAACAAAAGCCAAACATCACATATAGTATTTTCATCCGATGTAAATGAAAACAAATCCGATATATCTCCCCATGAATGATTGAGTGGGCGGGCAGCAACATTGCAAGAGCTCAGACTGATTGTTGCGTGCCAAATAATGTGTTTATCTGTCCAGTTCAGATGGCTGAACAGGCGGACAGAATCATAATCCGTGAACTGCCCACCCCACCGTCGAGGCATGACTGCTTTCTAAATGAACGGATGCAGGCTTATAGACATAAGCAGACAACAAAAATGGCCACGCCTCCTCAAAACAGACTTTCTTGGAATATGCGCAGTAATAGTGAAGGGCTTTATATATTTATTGGTTTGACCAACGAGCCAGCAATTGTCGGCTTTCATGCTCTGACAACAACATAGCTGTAGTACTGACTGCTGACAACAACATAGCTGTAGTACTACGATTTGTTACACTATGCGTTTTGATGTGTGCGGCGGTGCAGGAGGGATATTTCGTTTTGATTTGAGCTCGAGGCTAGCAAGCGTTCTGGAGAATGACCCTGCCTTTAACGCTAGAGAGATGTGGTCTGAGGCCAATACCATCTGTCTGCTTGTGTATGTTTGTGTCTCTGTCACCACTGAGTGTGAGCAGACAGAGAGACATTTCCTTCTGTCCGCTCAAATTACTCCTAACATTTGTTTCGTGCTGTGACTTGATTTGGAGGATGACACCCTGATTCAAATGCTCTGATATCATAGCCGGTGCACGGGCGTGTCAGTAGTCCAAGCTCCTGGAGTTAGGAGCGGTAAATATGACACATTTTTAATTTAAATTTTTTTTTTTTAATTAATTTTAAGCTCTGACTTGGTGGGCAAACAAAAAGCAACCTTGTGCATCACTGTTTTTAATCTGTTGATCAGATCCGGCATAACCCAAACCTTATTTTAACATGATGATTTAAAAAATGTAAGAGATTAATTAGTTCACCTAAATTACATTGTATGTTGCTATATTAACATTAGTTCAATGATGGTGTATATACAGGGTCAACATGTTAAATGTTTTAATAAAAGACAAAGAAACAGGATAATGAATTGCTCACTGATTAAAATGCTGTCATTTAACAGTGAATATTCATATTGTTTTCAGAAAGTGCATTTAGAGTGATGCTGTTGAGGTAGACACATATTGATTGGCACTCTACTTCTAGACAGACACACACGCACATGCCAATGAGATAACACACACATGCACAAGAACGCACACGTGCACACGCCAATAAGATAACACACACATGCACAAGAACGCACACGTGCACACGCCAATAAGATAAGCACTCCAACTTATTCTTTCCCAGCAGCGGTAATTGTGCCAGGAGCCATTTCACGTCAATTGTAGACCCGGGTTATTTGAGATTGACGCTAGATGTTCCTCTTCACCAGGGCCCGCCCATGCACCAGCAACCAACCGCTGTCATCTAAATATGACATTTCCCTTGAAGGAACATTTTGGTTAGGCATCGCTATACTAAGATACGAGAAAACATTAGGGAACAAGAGAATACATTGGTATACTATAACTTAGACACAAGGGAAAATGTTAGGGAACAAGAGAATACATTGGTATACTATAACTTAGACACAAGGGAAAATGTTAGGTAACAAGAGAATACATTGGTATACTATAACTTAGACACAAGGGAAAACATTAGGGAACAAGAGAATACATTGGTATACTATAACTTAGACACAAGGGAAAACATTAGGGAACAAGAGAATACATTGGTATACTATAACTTAGACACAAGGGAAAATGTTAGGGAACAATAAGAGAATAAAGTAGTTTAGTAAGACACAAGAAAACATTAAGGAACAACAGAATACATACAACCCCGGTCGCAACGTGGATCAAAGGTAAACGCTGTGTGCCTAAGTCGCAGGAAGTGATGTCACTTAGGGCAACATGTTTGTATTATTTACAAGGCCTTAGTCGATCGTTGAATTCCCATCCCATTGGTACCAAGTCATACATAAGTGGTTGCTAGGCAATGCCCCATCGTACATAAACACACTGATCACCTTAGCTTCACCAACACACAACCCGCTCTAGTAAGAACATCTTTCTGGTCACCCCAGAAGGCCACACCTCCTTTGGCCACCTCTCTTAAGTTTTAGTCTGCTTGTCCAAGCTATTGACCGTTCAATGTAAATGCTAACTCCACCCCCCCCCCCCCCCTAAAAAAAATGTTATTATTGCACTTCACTTTCAAATAAATGTCCTTTTTAACACCCATGGGTCACTTTTCTGCACCGTCCTTTAATATTCTTCCTTTGCCCCATGCTACTATTTGCACAGGTTGTATGCTCTGTAGTGACTCAGCTGCACCCAAAAGACGATCTACTGTACAATATTTTCTTTATACAGACTATATTATATTTTGTCTGTTTTATATTATTTTATATTTGTATGTTGTCCTGTACATTTGCGCTTTGTCTTGGCCAGGTCGCCATTGAGAATGTGTTCTCAATCGACCTACCTGGTTAAATAAATGTTAAATAAAAAAATAAAAACATTATTAATATTACTAAATGTCAAAGAATAACACTCCAACACTGGCACAGGGAACAAGAGAACAAGAGAATACTGTACAATATACTCAATACACAAGACAACAATAGGGAGCAAGAGAATACATTGGTATACTAAGACACAAGAGAAATGTATTACCTTCAAGCAATTTTCACCTAGTGAAATTACTTGACATGCCCCACCCCCACCCCTCCAGCAATGACATAATACAGGTGTGCCGACAATTCACACACACGCACACACACACACACACACAGATGTAACCTGCAGACCCCAATCTATAGAAATAGCTTGTATTTCTTCTATTGCTTCTCTTCTCACGCTTGTTATTTCCCACCTGGGATGTGTACGTGCCTTGGCTGACACCTCCCTCTACTCCTCCCCCTGCAACACTGCAGCCTACCGCCCTTGCCCTTGCCCCTGTTGTCATGGAGAAGCTTTGCCACGCCTGGACGTGAGCGCTAAAGGGCATCTCAGCGCTCCTTCGATGTGTTGTGTAAATGGAGGACACGCAGGTGTTATTTAAAGTCATTATTTTGGGCTGCGTTCCTGCTCTCCCTCTTGCTGTTGCTATAAACTCACCCAAAAATAACTTGTTTAACTTTCTGGGGCGCCTGCACACACCCACAGAGAAGAGATATTATTTAATTTCGCCAACAGTTTGTGAAGAATTTGCATTTGTCTGTACTGTGTGTGTTCAATAGATAGAAGTTAATGTGTTTTTATGATATAAAAAAGACACATATCTCTAATAAAAGGGAACAATAGATATTTTTTTCACATGACCTAGACTGAATTTTATCTACTCACATTTGTAGTTTTTGTATGACTAGTTCTATTTTAAAAGGAATGTATTTTAAAAGGAATGAGCCAATATCCTTGTCCTCATTTGCTTTAATGGGTTGTTCTAAGTGAACTGTAAAAATAAACCATTTAAAGTAAGAGAGAAACAAAAACAAACTGCAATCTTCTATGAGCAAAATGCTTTTTTCCGTGCAGTTTTTAGCATTGCGTGGGTCTCAAACACCTCTGTGAAGTTGGCACCCCTTATGATACGAATGTGAATAAAAGTACTTTGATTCCCTTGTGAGCCCAAAATAAAAATAATTTGCTCAGCTCAACCACTTTAAAGAAATTAAAACGTTACCCTTTTTACAATGGCGTGATGTGCTATTATTAATGTTAATTTCACTTTTTAACTGGTAACAGTGTAAAACAGCATAAAATGAACAGTAGTTATACAGTATGTTTTCACATACAAGCCTCCTAGCTTGTTGAACAAACCAAAGACATCAACAAAGACGCCTATTTTTAATTTACTTTGCAGTGTGTTCTGTGCAGACGCAAGGAACATATTCAAGTTCTTGAACCTAAACACGAAGCAAGGGCTGCAGTGTCAGTTACCGTAGTAACCGCATCGCCCCTGTTTGCAGCAGCTTGTTGGCCACTTCACGTACCACAGGTATAGTCAGTGAGTGTAAGATATAAAGTCACACTGCTAGCTGTTCATTATGTGCGTGCTGAAAAAATCTTCCGCAGTTTCTACACAGCCATGGCTCTGTAAATGTCCACACAAACACAGTGGTGCAGACCGCACCTCACAAAACTATCCCAGCCCTGGCAATACATGTTAAGTGTGGAGGGGGGGGGTCCCTATGGCATTGAAGAGGGAGGTGTTTTTGATCAAGCGTTCGCCAGAATGACTGACTGTACCTTTAAAACGCGAGCCAGCCACTGCACACTGTGCACGCAGCCCGGGACGCACGGCAAGTGGGTTCAAGCGATGGCTGGAGGACAAAGCAAGCAGGAAAGTCTCTGTTCAACAGGTACACCTGCTCCTCATTAACCTGCCTATTTATGTCTCTGTCTCGCCGCGGTAACGCGAGAAGGAGCCCAGGACTGAAGCACGCTGATGGAGCTTGAAGAGGCTAATTATTGTGCTGCGTTAGCTACACCGACGGCTCAAATCCTGAAAAGGGGAACGGCAGGTGTGACAAGACATGTCACACCTGCCGTGACGTGTGTTTGAAGGAGGAATACAGCTCGCCTTCCTACGAGTGCGACGAATTTATCGTCAACCCGGGCATTGGCACCGTTAGCTTTACATACTTTTTATCAGTAAAGCACCTTTCAGAAAGTGGCGTTTTGTGACAGTGACTGCGTAGACTGTTTCTGGTGCAGGGGATTTCCTGCTCTGGAACTTGACATTACGCAGTAGACCAGACCTGGGCAAAGTCAGGCTCGGGGGCCGGATGCAGCCCTTTGAGACATTCTACCCGGCCCGCCCGATACATCAAACATTTAAAAAAATTATTAATACAACATGAAATTACTTGACGAGCTCTGCAGCATGTTACTTTATTTACTGAAAATGGTGTTGCATAGGAATAGCCTATTATGCAAGTTAACAAAGTTAGCTATTTTGTGTTTTATTTTAAAATGTTTTAGCATGTTGGTTACACTGAGTAGACAGTGGTCATGGGAAGAGTAAGTTTACATTTCTGGTCGCATTGCACGATAAGGTTTTCTGTTGAATTTCAGGAAGATAATTGTGTCTTAATTATGTTCACAAGTTGACACTTTTCTCTGTGAATAAAATGGATGCAATTTAGTTGATTTTTCCATTTCATTTCCCAGTTACTTTGCACATGAAAAGAATATCTTAAATGTGTGTTATTGAAAATATGCAGCATTTCTTCTTTTGTGAAGAAAATTACTTTCAGCAACTGCGGCTAGAACTGTATGCAAACCCACAGCTATAAACCTATTGAATAACTCCAATCCGTGTTATAGACGTTGTATAATCACAATTTTGCTACACAGGGAAACCTAAATGACAACCTGTGAGTTATAATTGGTGGTAGAGATAACTTTCACTATGAATACAGCACTGGTTATGCACTAATTTCTCAAAATGCTTCGTTGTCTTTGTGCTTTGCCAAGCGAGTGTTACTAACAGAAATATCTCTTAGGCATTCATGGGTTCAATTCTGCTCCTTCAGCTCTCACAAAACTTTCTCTGTTGCCCTGTCTTCATTAGTCATCATAAAAGCAGCGACTTGTTTGTGCTGCGCGCGTAACAAGACATAACATCCTCCCCATCAAGGGGGGGAAGACGCTACCTACCTCTGTGAATGTCGCAGCACCCTTGAGGAGAGCTCCCGCTCCCTACAAACCTTCGTACATCAACATTTTTCATAAGCATAATTCACTGTGGCTTGCCTCTTCCCCCACTGTATGCTATTCTAGGTCCCCTGAGCCAGGTGCTACTATCTGCTAGTTGAGCCTAGCCTCCGACATCCTCCCACATCTTTAATTCCTGTGGTTTCTCTGAGTGTCTTGGCAATCTCTAGAGTGGCTACATAAATCTGGCCTGGGGTCTAAATACATATACTGTCTTTAGACGAGCCAATGTGTATGTAACTTTTGAAGTCACGCAGTCGCATTGTGAGAGTACAGCTTGGAAAGGCGAGCGTTTTGACAGCAATATTGTGCCGCTTGCGTTACTTGGCCATTTCGGTCGTGAGCAACTTGAAGTATCGCTCTAAAAAAGCAGGTGCTGTTTGCTTCGCAGCACAAGACACCAGGTGGAGTCGGTGGTTTCACTCCGTTCACCTGCCTGCACTGTGCGTGGCACTGACACATCTGTGTCCGCCCATGCGCCGCCTGCGTACGGAGAAAACAAGCAGGCTGGGGAACGGAGTGGGAAAAAGGCAGATGCTCCTTAAAGGCAGGGTTAGTTATTTTCGAGAACGCTTGCTAACAATAGCTCTCTGCGTGTACGCTGCCCTCCGCAACGCCGCTCCACACATTGAAACGCATTGTGAAGCAAAGCGTAGTACTATGCCTTTGTTGATACGAGCGGTGTTCACCACGTTGTTTATTTTCCTATTTACGGAGCATAACAAAACGTCACCAGGCAGTCATCTGCAGTATAAAATGTACACATTTATTGAGCCGGTCTCAACAACAAACAAACAAACATTGCTTTTCCAGATACAGCCTCACAGCAAACTGTTCTGGTTAGCTAGCTCTCCCATACTGCTGAAGCAGATCACTAATTACTTGCCTGAGCACCACCCTGATTGGGCCATACCACTTCCCCAGGTGACAAAATGGTGGCCAGCCAAGCCCTCCCCTGTAATTTACTATTGCCTGAACAAACAGATAAGTATCAGATATTTTATTCAACACGCAGAGAGAATGGTAAGCTAGCGAAATGCTAGGAGATATTTGGTGAATTTTAGAAAATGTGGATTAGCTTACAAACAGCTTGCAATAGCTGACTATACCTTTAAAGCCAGGGTTAGTCATCCTCGAGAACGCTTGCTAACTTGGAGCTCAAATCAAAACAAACTTCCTCGGAAGCTCCGCCCCCACATGTTGAAACCTATTGTGAAGCCTATCACATTGTATTTGTGTGCGGGTATGCACCACTTCGTCTGTGTTCCTATTCACGGAGCCAGGGCTGTGTAGAAGTGTCATATAATAGTTTTTTAAACACGGACAGAGAACGGTAAATTAGCAAAATGCGAGGAGATATTTGGCGATATTTTAAGAATTTGTCATAAAGTGTATTAAGCTTACAAGTAGCTGACTATAGCAAACAAGCTACGTTGGATGGCAATGTTTCAGCGAAGGGAGAAGGAGCCCCCCCGCCCCCCATGTCCTTCCCACACCGCACGCTGCTCATTTGCATTAGGTTGCACTTCAGTAGAGCAGCACTCCGGAATGCAGATCGCCACCCAAGACAGAAGACACATTGGAGAGCCTTGGTGTTCTCACCACTCTGTTTTAGTCTCTCCCCGGAGTGGGGGGGGGCGCGCTCCCACGTCTCCAGTCTCGTGTTCGGCCTGCTGGACTTCCTCACCCAAGAATGGGAACATTTTACAGCCTCTCCACCCCCACCATATAACTCCTACTTGAATCTTTTAAAAAGATGTGTGTGTGTATTTATATACTGCATAATGTATATAGGCCTATAAGATTTTTTGGTTTCTGCACAGTGACATGGCAGCTTGTAAATGGTGATGAGCCACACCTACGCGATCTACTGATTGCGTCTAATTATCCAGGCGTCGCTAGGGGAAACAGGGAAGCGGCTGGCTCCCAATAGCACAGGTGTGCGGCCATGGGAGATCATGTACACGACAATGAGCCAGAGAAGCAAGTGCTGAATAATTCCTCTTCCCTGGCTCTGCCTGGGAAGAGGTTCACTTGAGATGTGACAAGGAAGGCACACCTGCCTTCATCATAGCGCTTTATGGAGCCCACCTCTGTACGTTAACGACACCGCGCAGGGCCAAGGTTTAACATGGTGCCTGCTGATGACGTCATTGTTACCGTCTCGTGATTTTATTTCTTTATTGGTATTAAGATTTCAATATTTAATTTTGAAAGCACCGCTTAAAGGTGGAGTAGTCGATGCAGGAGAGTGACTGTTGATAACATCCAAATCAGTGCTCCCTCAGAAGGCCTGGATAGTGTTGCGTGGTGCGGCCTGCACCACTTTGTTTCCCCTTTTACAGAGCCAGGGCTGTGGTGGGGACACTTTTTTTCAGCTAGCAAAAGGAGATATTCGCTGAAGTTGACAAAAAGTGCATTGGATTAGAATCTTCAGCCCCACATTTAATTGAATACTGGCTGATTTCGGATACTGTATCCTTCAGCCCAGGTAATAGAGGTAATAGCCCCAATCCCCATTTGATAGGGCCCAATGAACCTCCCGTGCTGTGCCAAACCTGCTGTGTCCTGACAGATGTGATTGACATGCTGTCTAAATGCATTTGAATAACAGCCCCTCTGCCACCGCCATTCCCCACAGCTCCACTGGTGGTGTTGGATTCACCTGTGATTAATTCTGTTCAGGACGCCACTCGTCTTGGCACACTGCAATACCTGTTAGCTAGCAAAGATCCCATGGCCAATCAGGCGGCGAGGAGCATCGCTGCCATATTAACGCGCAAGGCACTGCAGTTTTGCAGGGCCTGCCCCCGAAAGCCTGCAGGTTGCCTGTGCCGGTGCAAACAGCGTGCGGGGGATGGAGGACTCTGACCTTGTGTGTCGTGTCACGCGCTGTGCTCTGCAGCGGTGGCTTGTTGGCACTCCTCATTAAAGAGACAGACAGCCTATCGGTCAGCAGCCAGTAGCAACCACAGGCGCCCCCGCGCTTGAACGCATGCTTATGTACCATACGTACACATGCAGGGACACACATGGCAGGGTGACGTGCGCTGATGGCCTCCTAGTGACAGACAGCTTTGCCCCGAATGGTGGCCCCCCTCATTAAAACAGAAACAAGCATGAGGAATCACCTGTCACTCAAACGGTGAGACGGTGTCTGTTCGCCACTCTGAGACTTACATAATGAACCCTCCCCCCTCCCATTCCTCCTCGTCGGGGGTTTGTTTGCTTGGTGGCAGGCGACGCCCACGGAACCTGATGCCAGCCGTGTCCTGTCTGCAGACGGGACAGGTCGTAGGTCATTTGTCGCCCCTGTCCAGGCTGGAGGTTAGACGCTCGCCCCTCCTCCGCCAAAGAGCCAATCGGCTGCTTTATAGCGGCCGAACCGGTCACCTCTGAAGCCGATCGCGCGTTTGCACTGAAGCCCTGGACTAGCAGAGACGAGAGACTGAAATTAAACGTCTGTGAGCTTCAGCGACTTGAAGCGACGACAAGTGAATTAGTGTCAAACCGCTCAAAGTCCAAGGCTAGGCGTTGCCCCAAGCACCCCCCCTCCCCCCCAGACACACCTGTAACAATCCTGCATGCTGCCCCCCCTTCCTGCTGTTAGCCGTAGCCCCCCCATCCCCAGTTAAGCTATGTTTGGTCACTGGGCTTGAGCGTCGAACACAGGACACACCTTCCCCAAAAACAACGTTCCCATTCCCTCCTCTGAGCCTCTTTTTTGGCATCCTATCCAGATGCGGATGGGGAGGTGGGTGTGTGTGGAGGAGGAGGTGGTGTTGTAGCAAATGGGAATTGACAATTTGCTTGGCTCATTAGCTATCTTCTCTATTCCACAGAACTGTGTGTGTGTGTGTGTGTTGCGGGGCAATGAGATGTGAAGTAATCTTTCCCCGCTGCACCATGGCATCATAAGTTATTGATTTATCATGGCCGCCCCCTCTTCGGTCTGCCTGCACTGCTCTTGCAGGTTTCTGCCTCTTTCAATTAGAGCTCCCAGTTTTATGGGGCTCATCAGCACAAGCAAGACATTGATCCACAGTTTGCCATGTGGATCAATCGCCTTGGAAGATAAATATTATTACCGCCTCTCCTGTGTTTCCAGGTTTTTCCTCACAGTTGTATGTATCTGAACTTGTTTAGTATGCATTTATATATGTATATATGCAAATATGTTGAAGATGCCTTTTACAAGATATCTTAAACTTAATTTTCACTTTGCTGCTATAGTACCGGTATTAATACAGTCATTTGTGATAGCTTTCTATAGTTCTATAGGGTCTATGAAAAACATGTTTGGACAAATGCCATGGTTTGGAGAGTAAATTAGTATTTTAATCATCCCCATTGGCCAATTGGGATATATTAGGCAGCAAGTGGACATTTTGTCTTCAAAGGCAGTGTGATAGTATATGTTAACTTGCTGTCACCAATTTACCTAAACTGGAAAAAATAAATGGTTTCTATTTGACTTTTTCCCTCCTACAGTAAAGGTGCATGAACGAAGAGGGGATTGGTTGCTGGAATGAGGCCTTGTGACAAAAACTGACTATCTTGTTTTTCCTGTAGCAACGTTTCTAAATAGAAAACCTCAAGGAGCAGTAAGGAGTACCCATCTTTGTTGAATTATTAAAAACAAAGCAGCGAGATCCATGGCACATGATCTCATGCGCTGTATGGGGGTGGGGTTATGGTTCTTTGTTCATTATGTTTATTGATACTGAAACGGGAGACCTTGCTCTGAAATAGGGGGCTTCCAGTGTACTTCCTAATGGAAATACTTCTTACTGGTTCTTGAAAGCGCATGGCCAGTCCTCCGTGTTATTGATGACACGATTCTTTTCTTCCCCGGAGGGGAGGGTCCAGTTTCCAGTGCTGGGGAGAATGCTTGGATGTGTTAATGACTTGTTTATAAATAATGAAATAACTAAATATTGTTTGCTTTCTGAATATGTAAGTGTGCTCTACCGTGGAACACAGTGGCAGCTTATCGTGCTGTCAAATGAATGTTTCACAGACTACACAAAAGCGCTGTTATCGTCTGCTGTATGGCTGTGGCTGAAACAGGATAATGGAGAAGGGGGCACAATTGAACCAATCAACCTCTTATTGTGGGTTTGACTGTCTGCCCCTTTCACCGCGTACAGGTTACTTGAGTCATAATGGTTGGATGTGATCTATTATAGTAATCATTAAACATCCATCTGAATACATTTGCCATTGTACATGACCAATGTCAAGTCAATGTATTTTATAGCCCTTACATCACATTACAGTCTCACATTTAACATGGAAACAACAACACCCCCTTAACCTGCTCCTCTCCCCGGACAAGACATGTACTTGATAGACATGTCTGGCCACTCAGCAGCCATCTTGGTAAGGCCTCCGGGCAGTTACTAGGGAGACCCTACTGTATCTAAATGAATACGGAGAGAGACATAACTGCAACCTGCGGCCTCTGTGTCGATTTCCTAGGGCAGTCTACGCCACAGACCCGTAAATCAAGAACTTCCTTCTTGATTTAACTGCTGCATTTGAAACGGTGGACTGTGAAATACTGATTTATTGTTTGGAGCACTGGGTGGGCATCAAGGACACAGCACTCAACTGGTTCAGGTCCTATTTGGAAGGTTGCACTTTCTGTGTCAGCTGTGACTCGGTGTCCTCCTCTGCTCCTCTGTCTTGTGGGGTCCCACAGGGCTCAGTTTTAGGCCCTCTTCTCTCTCTATCTGCTCTCGCTTGGTTCCATACTTAGGAAGCAGGGCATTTTATTCCACTGCCTGGCTGACGACAGCCAGATCTATGTGCCCCTTAAAAAGAAGGACTCTATTAGACCACTGCTTGAATGTCTTGATGACATAAAGGCCTGGATGGCTTTGAACTTTTTACGTTTTAATGAAGAAAAAAAACAAGTGATGGTTTTTGGTGTCCCTACTGGGACCCCCCTTGTCGATCTAGCCAAGCCAACCGTAACCAACTTAGGGGTTAAAATTGACTCAGATATTAAGCTTGATAAACCGATTGGGGCAGTGGTTAAAACAAGCTTTTTCCAACTACGGCAGCTGGCCAAAATAAAGCCAATTCTTAATAGACATCATTTGGAGACAGTAGTCCATGCCTTTGTGACCACTCGGTTGGATTACTGTAACGCCCTATATGTATCTTTTAACTGGAACACGTAAATATGAGCACATTAGCTTAGCGTTTTAGCTTCACTCCACTGGCTGCCCGTATATTTTAGGATCCATTGTAAAATTAATGTACTTGTTTTTAAATCCCTAAATGGTCTTGCCCCACCCTACCTGTCCAAGCTGCTTCACCCCTGTTCACTCAGGTCAGCTGATAAAACTCCCAAAAACTAAGTGGAAGCTTAAAGGGGACTGTGCCTTTGCTGTGGCAGCTCCAAAAATATGGAATGACCTACCTCTGTTCATTAGACAGGCTTCTTCAATCTCTTCTTAAAACCCACCTTTTTTCCTTGGCCTTTCCCAACTGAGGCTGACATTTTTGAGCATAGTTGTAACTACTGTTTTATCTGTATTTTTGTTGTGTGCATGTATTACACATTTATAAATACATTTTGATTTATTTAATGATTAATTGATTGATTGATTGATGAACAATCCATGTGCTTCTGTGCATTTCCCCCAGAGGGCGCTGTCCATGTCTCTGTGTGGGCAGCATACACATGATTACAAGAGTGCGCTGGAATGTGCTTTCAGACTAATACTGATAATCATATAATTGACGGGGTTCACAAGCAGTTGCTTGGTTATTAAGGGACGCATGCTTTAAGTGGGTGAGACTGCAGCACATGCCACTCACATTGTTAACATCTACTATCTCACACAATGCATCAGCATTAGATGTGCCACTCAGGCCATTGAATGTTATTTTGTTACGGTTGTTATAGACCATACAAGATTAAAACTAGCATTGTTTTAAAAATGTAAAATCACTGAACGTGTATCTGATCTTCCAAAATAATTAGTAACTCCAGGTTCATACTGCCACCTCTCCTAGACATTCTGAAGCAGGCCCCAGCCATTATGTGGCGCTCGCATACAAATGTGCTAATTAGAAATCGCAGCCGTTCAATTTAGGAGCAGAGGTGACTGGTGTGGAACTGGCATAGCAGTGGCATGCTGAGCAAAACCCAATGTGAGAAACAGCCTTGCCACAGTTGTACATTATGTTCCCTGTTTGCCTATGAAAATAGCTTTTACTGTACAACTTCTGATTTTAACTCTGGAGCCGAGACAATATAACACTTTGTCCCATTCTGTTTCACATGTGTCTTATTACAGAAACTGGCATTACTAAGTTTAGATCATATGGAGAACAATATATTACCTATTAAATAAAGTTTGACCAAATTTGCTTCTATTTTACCTTTCTACAAAGATACCGGTATATATGTTTGCTCTAAGAACATATAAAAGTGTTATTTGAAAAGTATAATTCAATATAAAATAGAGCGTTATGGCTGAAGATGAGAAATAACAGATGAAAAATATATTTTTTCATCCACTCTTTGACAGAATTAACACCATCCGCAGGCCACGGTAAAAACAAACAACAGACTGCTTGAGTTTTTCATTTCAGGGTATGCATGCTTTATCTTCTTAAAAATAAATACTTTTGGGCAAATAATACTCTTTGAACAAGACTGCTGAAATAATATAAGAAAGGGTCATCTCTTATCAATGTGAAATAGGCAGATCTTATGGTTGCATAGCAACATGTTTGAGAAGTGGGGAAAGAAAGGAAGATGTTGAAACAACAATTTCCCGTAACTAGTCAAAATATCAGTCATAGAATTGTTTTTAATGGGGATATTTCTCGGCTAGGCTTTGCCCAGGAAATCATTTGATACAAGTATAAAATGTCAAATATTGTAATTTGAAGAGTTTTTGACTATTGGATGGTGTCTAGTAACTGTCATTTACACTATAAGCAGTAAACTATCCCGTTATCAGAGCCAGGATGGATTAAGATGGTTTTATTCATAAATTGTGTTTAAGTAGGTTCATCAAAATCAATACAAGAGGATGAGAGAGGAGTTATTCCAATACACTGCCAAGTCCTGCCTGTGCGTGTGCATGTGTGGGTGTGTGTGTGTGCGTGTGCGTGCATCTTGGCATCAACAATGCAGTCTGCAGAAATAAAGAATTAATCATAGCTACTCCCCTCTTAGAGGGCTGATAGACATAATAGCTTGTTCCCTTTAAGAATGAAAGCTGCGATCCTGAACTACGCAAATGATCCATTTTACTGCTAGCTGGGGTAATGCAATGATTCGTGTGTGTGTACTGTACCTTTTTAATCATATGTATCCCCCATTGATATTGCATATATTTAAATTGTTTATTGTTGTTTTGGTTTAACGCCTACCTTGGGATCAATGTATCCCTATCAGGCCCTGTGTTATCTTGATCACATGCTCAACCTGCTAATTGTAGCTGAACTGGATAGGGATTGCTGCTCAGGTGAAGTGTGGAATAAACAGCTGCTTCTTTCTGCAACATGAATGTAAAGCTCCTACTTGAAACCACGCCATTGCATTTGTCAGGAGAGCGCCCCTGCACAGCAGTCTCCGGTCATTGATCATTTACTTTTTATTGACTCACATGCCTATAGTGTATTCTCTCTTGGACACTGGGTGACATGGTGGCACAGTGGATATCACTGTGGCCTCACAGCAAGAAGGTCCTGGGATTGAACCCTGGTCGTCCCAGCCTTTCTGTGTGGAGTTTGCATGTTCTCACCGTGTCTGCGTGGGTTGGCTCCGGTTTCCCCCACTATCTAAAAACATGTTAGGTCCTCCAGCCAGTGTCATGTGACCAGTGACACCGGCTTCAGTCTGGAGATGGTCCACGGGTGCTGCACAGTGGCTGCCCACTTCTCCCTTGAGGGATGGGTTAAATTACAGAGGATGAATGTGTATGTAACAATAACAGCACCTTTAACTTAAACTGGTGATCTGACTGATCATTACTAGCTTGCCTACAGTTTGAGCATCACCCCGTAAACATCTTTAACACACAAATATGAGGACTCTTCAGGGATTAATGCTATGCTGCTGTTAGGCAGAGCCTAATACAATTCAAGCCTGTATTTTTTTTAATGACAACGTTACAACAACCTCTCATGCAGTCTCTAATGATCTCATTGGGACAAACTGTCTCAACTCATTTATATTAGAGCACACACTTTTCTCAAGGGCTTCTATGTAAACACTCAGATAATGATATATATATACTGTATATAATTTTCTGTAGTTAATAATAGGATAGTTATCTTGTTAGCCTGTCGGTTTAAGTATTCAATCTTTTCCAGTTCTAGGCCTGCTAGATAAATATGACACTTAACACTTTTTAATACATTTTATTTGTATCCCAAAATATGATACAAATGTTGTATTACATAACGTAAATACATAACCCTTTATCAACGTCAAATAGATGTGTTTGTAAGACCAATTACCTTTTCACAGCATTTTGTGTTCAAACAACAGTGTTGTACATACTGTATGTAAATGTAGCAAAGGAGAAGCTCTTTGTGCACGCAGAGAATTCTTCTTCCCTATTTAAAATCCATTAAAGTCGATACAGCTAATGTGATATCCATAGAAAGGCGACGAGCCCTTATAGTGCTTCACAATGACACAATTAGCGCAGCTCTCTGTGGGTAGAGATGGGCAACAGCTGGACCTGTCATCTGAAATGTGCGCTGTTGCCATATGAGTCAGGCAATGGTCTGTTCACAGTGCCACGCTGTTAGGACATTAATTAAATACTTTCTCTATCGCTCTGACATCTCAGCTTGCTCCACAAGCTTGGTGTGAGATGCTCGATGCTGGGACTGTTTCCTAGCTGGAGTTAAGGCATTAACAGACAGACAGTGATTTTCTCACGACATGACAAACTAAGAGTAATGGGGCCCAACTGACTCAAAACTCAGAATGGAAAAGTACAGAGATCTTCGGCTGCCGGGCTTTGAACCAAAAACAATAGGCCTTTGTCATTGTGTTCTGCCTGACAGTAATCTATTAATTAAGCTCGGTAATGTCTGTAATTGTGACCATTTACAGAGCTAACCTTGTGGCTAATGCTAGGTTTTCTGCGGGTGCCAAGCTTTAACTGTCTCCGAGGTGAGGATACTTGTCTGTGGGAGGACGGGGGGGTGGGGGGCTGTGCTGGATTGGTAATAGCGCACAATTTAGCCTCCTGCTTTAAGCAGATAACAGCTGCTCCTTGCAATAGTCTGCTGATCGCCTCGACAGAGGCCTCACCTTTTCAGGACCATGAGGTGCTCAATACGAGCTGCTCTGCTGGCAATACTGCACACAATACATAAACAGGTGCGACATAACAAACCACAAAATGCCACATTGGCAAATGAATGTAGGTTTTACATTCCGGATTGCGTGGCTGTTATTAGAACGACACTAGCCAGCTGGCTGCAGTTGCCTGCTAATCTGTGTTTTGGCTAAGCTTGTGCAAAAAAGGGAACATGTGTCATTCTGGGCTCTCCTCTTCTATTCCAAATTAACATGGAAGTCCAATAGATATCAACCGCATTTTAACGATGGGCGACTTTAGAACGCGCCAAATTCTTCTCGAGTAAGTTTGAAGTTGAATTATGCATCGCACGCTTCAACCTCTGAATGCTTCGCGGCAGATAATAAATATTTACATGCCAGATTCACAAGGCGAGAATACTGTTATGTTATATTTGGGAAGACCCCAGACGGCACAGAAAAATAACCTGCGTCGGGAACACTATGAAATATGTAGTCTAATATCTGTCGGTTGGTAAATATGTCTTGGCTACGCTGTGAAGTCAGACAGCTAATGTAGTGGATGAAACACTGCTGCCTCGAGGCTTTCTTGAGCTGGAGAAGTCCTCACGTCGCTGTGATTTGATTCGCTAATGTACTCTGGAGACTGTTTTGTTTAACAATGCCTTATCTGCCCCCCTCCCCCCAACAGCCCCCACACCTCACCACCCCTCTCCCTAGTATATAGCTAGTACAGCCAACATTTACTATTTTTTTGTTTCCTCTAGCATAATTCCTCACTTATGCTTCAGTGCCAGACTATTATAATGCTTTGCACATAACAATAGTTGATGTGATAGGGTAAATTATCACAGCCAGCACCCTCAAACCAAATGCGAGTGCTAGTTGCGGGCACACGCGCTATGCTTTGGTGTTCTTTCAGGCTAGTGTGATTAGGAATTAATGCTCAACGTCCTAGTGTCAAACCTCAGCCTGTATATCCAGTGGGCAGTTAGTGAGTCACCTAAATCAGTTGGAACGTGTTGACTTGGACGAAGCATCCTAATATCGAGACACAAATGTGCCCGTGTTGAAGATGTACTTTGACTAAAATAACACTGTATGTCCACACATGAATGCTGAAAATGTACTTTTATTGGAGTGAACACAATGGACATACAAACATACTTTAAGTCAAGAATACTACCCTGATCTCATTAGAGACCGCTGCTACATCTTTATCTTATTTTCCCAGTAAAAGTATTTAAATTCTCATCTTGATTTGCAGTCTAATCATATTACCTCTCTTTTGGGAATAACTGGGCTACAATATGAGGAAAAACCACAATAATAATACAGGATTCTCAGTATTGTTCTCAGTAAGTCATTATGTGGCATAAACATAACTACTATATGAAAGAAGCACTGCTCTAACTGGGAACTGTTATAGTAAAACGTCAGGAGACCTTTTCAACCAGTTGTCTCACATACTGTGTCAATCACAGTCAACATGTTACACGTTATGCTAACAATGGCATGGTCGTTTTTTTTCCGGCTAACTGTTGGAAAGCCTAATTGTCAGGAGCGCGTCTACTTTGTTGACTATATGTAAGCTGCACGTACTGATGCAACTCCAACGTTGCCTCGCTTTAAAGCAACATCAGTAAGGAAGTAAGAAGGAGCCTTACATTTGAAGAAGATAAATACAGCAAAGCTCCCACATGAAGAACATTAGAGGAATCGTGTTAATAACTGGGATCAACAAGAGGCTTGTTTAATCAGTATGCAACTTTGAACTCAAGTCCTCTTGGGATGGCTCATGGTTTCTAAATCACACAGGCTGAAAATCAGCACTGACAAATCTGTGCAGGAAAAACATTATTTTAATATATGTCTTTCCCAAGCCAAATGTTATTTATCTGTGACCTGTGTATTTTTAATTGGTGGGTTATTTTTTGTTGAACTATATTGTTTGTACATTTTCAATATTAGATTTGTCTACTAATAGACAGGGCAATGCAATTAAGGACTTTACATAGCTCAGAAACAGATGCATTTATGCAAATACATGCATTATGCATGTATTTCTCACCTCCGCATTGTAGCTATTGTAATGTCTTTTGTTATTATTTGCATTCCCACAAAGCAGTTATTGTGTAATTTGCATTGTACATTTGTAGCCATTGTGATATATTCCACCAGCACTTACAGTTTATAAGAAACACCTTAAATCTATTTTGGGCAAGCCCCCACCAAATGCTATTACCCACAGGGTGTTTGGCTCAGTAATATTGTGTTATGTTGGAACAGTGCTCTAAATGATATTACACGTAAAGCCAGCTAAGGAGCATGCTCCTCTGTACCGGTAGCTATAACCATCCAAGTGTGTTCAGAGAAGGATCGACCAAGGCTGGCATGGTTGTCAGGCAGTGGAAAACATTGTGTTTCCAGACCCAGGAGTTTAAAGGGACATGCGGCCCTCCTAATAGCCACCCAACACCACTGGTCCTGGGCTAAAGATGTTTATTCTGAACACTGTTCTTCGACGACTACATAAACAGCATGCAGGTAAAGGCTCCACACTGCATACAGCACCTTGTTTTCTTTTTTAAATGATATACTACATATATCAAATGAGTTTCTTTGGCAGCCAGTGAGAAGCCTGGGGAACAGTCTTATTTCTGAGGGAGAGTGGGTTTGAGATGGCTCATTACGAACTGCCAAACACTCCATTGTCCTTGAGAATATTAGTGCCTGTTTATTATAAAAGCTTGTTGTTGTTGTTGTTTAACAACAACCAAATAATTTATTTTCATGGGATATTAGTATTATGTATACAAGTTTTACATGAACAATTCCACAATTTAAACCAGCCCGTTTAAAGGTATAGTCAGCGACTATGCTAATAGCCTACACTTAGACTCATATTCAGCCCTGGCTCTGTAAATGGGAACACAAACAAAGTGGTGCAGACCGCACCACACAACACTATACCAGCCTTGGCAATGCTATCCAATGTGTGGGGCAGAGCGTCTGAAGGAGCACCCTATGGCATTGAAAGGGGGCGAAGCTTCTGAGGGAGCACCCTATGGCATTGAAAGGGGGCAGAGCTTCTGAGGGAGCACGCTATGGCATTGAAAGGGGGCGGAGCTTCTGAGGGAGCACCCTATGGCATTGATTGGGGTGGAGCGTCTAAAGGAGCACCCTATGGCATTGAAAGGGGGCGGAGCTCTGAGAGAGCACCCTATGGTATTGAAAGAGGGGTGTTTTGGTTTTGATCCAGTTCAAATATCATCAAGCTTTCTCCAGAATGACTATACCTTTATATAATGGCAATTCATATTTTAATTGATGAATTTTATTTATAATGTATTTAGTTAACCTTCTACAAGGTTCATTAGAATTGTAAAAACAAGATAAGATATACTTTATTAATCCCCTAGGGTAATTCTCTGCATTTAATCCATCCCTACTCCTTACGACCAACTCCTGATTGATGCCAGTGTCTGGTCAACGGCACTGACTGGAGGGTGAACCTGACATGTTTAGATAGTGGGGGAAACCGGAGCACCCGGAGGAAACCCACGCAGACACGGGGAGAACATGCAAACTCCACACAGAAAGGCCGGGTTGACTGGGGTTTGAACCCTGGACATTCTTGCTGGGAGGCCGCAGTGCTATCCACTGGGCCACCATGTTGCCAAAGTGCGGTAACAATGTGCCACCCGCAATAATATTCAGTGCACAACTGTAAAATACATTGTGTACTGAAGTCTGCAAACGGGACAGGAAGTTAGGGTGGGAGGTGGCGAGGGGATGCGTTACAGTTACACAATCCTACCCCCCACACCCCCGCACCTGATCTAAACGTGACAGCTTGCTCTAGAACTCATAGCAGGTCCACCAACAAGGAGAGCGTGCCATCACAGTCACCTGTTCCTGCTGACTCAGCAGAGGAATCGGATGGACGAGCTTGCATTGTTTGTCATGTTTGCACAGACATTTGTCGGTGCTCCATCAACCCCAGGCACATACTGTACACTGAACGCGCTCAAGCATCCATTTTGGTTTCATTGTGGACTTGAAAATCCCAAGACTACTGTTCTAGAGTCTAAATCATATATGCCCCACATTGCCCAAATAAAACAACACCAGAATAGGTCTTGAGTTTGGGTGTGTGGATACTGTAACATTTGCTTTCACCCTGCATTTCAGAAGAGCTAACTCTCCACAGACTCTGGCTCAGACAACTGCAGTTCAGCCAATGTGTATTTGTCAATAATACTGGCTGTACTTTGGTGTATTTTCTCAACTGGGAAAAGAAGGTTTGTTGTCAGTAAAAACATTCAGTGATGGAAGTTCATTTAACTGCTTTGGTAACAATAATCACAAATAGGCTATACAATACTAAATTACTTGGATGACAAATCTAGTCATAATTGCGTATTACTCAGCCTATAAACTTGTCTAATAATTGACTATTTAAACCATTTCAAGAACATTTTGATTTCCTGTTTTGCTGTTCCTATTTGATAAGGCAAAAAAGGGAAATATATTTTCTCATAATGATGCATAATCCTGAAGCAGAAGTAAAACCAATATTGTAAACACTATTTCATTTTTCCCCTCTTGCTTTAAATTCAATTTGAAGTTGCAAGTAGCATGTCTTTTTGTTAGACCACTTTTACATAATGTTCAGAGTACTCTTTAATCTGTAATCCATCAAGTGCCCAGTGGTAGAGTGGGGCGATAGGTGATCAAGAACTCACTGGTTTGAACCCCCTAAACTTCTCACCAAGTGTTGAGGTGTCCTTGAGCAAGACACCTAACCCTAACTGCTCCCGGTGGTCAGGTGTCTCCTGGCATCGCAATGTGTGTGAATGTGAGGCAAATAATGTTATGTGCTTTGGATAAAAGCGCTATATAAATGCAGTCCATTTCCACTACTTTGACTTTATTTTTACAGTATCTTTGTACAGAACATCTTTTCTCTTCTTCTTGTACAGTAAACCCAGCATAGTATCTCTGCCTCAAATGGAACAGCACTGTGGGTAAACTCCAGTTATTTTTAGATGTGGCTTGACCAACCGTTTAAGTCCAAACACAGAGGACTTATCTGTCGTGGCTGATGCCTTCTCGGTTAGTGGCATGTGATAGAATGTCTCATCGCACAGCAGGTGATGGAGGTGCTGTAGCCACACACTATAGTCAGAGTAGGATCGATGCCTTCTCTCTTAACCAGCAATCCCAAGCAGTACCCGTGTTTGAGGCTGTGGCTGTGGCGAGTGTGTGGGGCCTTTAAAATCAGCTGATCGATTCCAAGGAATGTCTCGCACAAGCACAACCGCACCAGAAAGGAAGAGGGATGGCGTTGTTGTGCGCGTTCATCAGGGAACATTGTTGTTTGCTGCAGAAGCCCTCCTGTCAGATTACAGTGATTACCGCATTCAACTCACGAGCATCCAAACAAGCATACAGTGTCTATGCTGTACCGAGCTCTGGTGCAGACAATGTTTACCACCGCCTACTCAGAGCACCAGAGTTTCAGTCAAAATAAGACTTTCTTTCATCCCCTCTGTCTCTGTTTCTCTCTCTCCCTCTCTCTCTCTCCCTCTCTCTCTCTCTCTCTTTATATATATATATAACACAGGTTATTGTAAGGTTTTTATTTTAATAAAAATTGTTTTTCAATTGAATTGTTCACATTATAGGGAGCATTTAATGGTAGAAAAAGTTCTGACATGATTTATCTTTGTCTCATTCTTTTACATCACAAAAACATTCATTTAATTTTAGGGGTGTGTAGACTTTTTATATCACATGTTTTAAATATGTGACATATTTAAAACATGTTTTGGAGCATTATCATTAAACAAGGGGGACAGCATGCATTTATACAATCATTGATGCTGGGTCAGATACGCATATAAATCACAAGTCTTGCAATGTACTAATCGCATTCTTTCAAATCGCAATTTCGGTTTGGAAACGATTAATCCTTCAGCCCTACTGTACATGCAGTAATTCTGTCACAATGCTAGTGCAGTGCTTTATTTACTAATTTCAGTCTTTGTATGCAAGCAGCCGAACTCGTTGTTTTGTTTCCAAATTTCTCAGATTAAAGTCCAAATTTGGTCAGTGAGTTGTTGTGCAGTTGGTCGTCGTGCATATCAATCAAAATACCTCTCTTGTCAAATAGGCGGGTCTTCACGAGGTTAGGTCAGCGCTGAGTCCCAGACTTTACCCCAAGCCAAGGTGACAGTTGGTGTGGGCCATGGGTCTACGCTAGAATCCGAGTGGCTTGGACGCCGGTTGAGGTACGGGGGTGATTCAGGCCTGGTCTTCTGGGCGCCGTCTCCAATTAGCCGGGGCTGCGCGGCGGACCCGCGTTTGTTCCCCGTTAAACTGTTAATCAAGCAGAACAGCAACCTGCCTGCGGTCAGCACAGTCTCCGAGCACAACCGTGCACGCATTTAATTAAACGAGGGGGGGTTCTCCTCTCTCTCTGTCGCACCGTCTTCGCTTCCCTCACTGTGTTTGTATCAGGAGCCAGGCGGACAGATGAATACTGATGCTGCTTTGGTGTCAGAGGTTGCTTGCAAGTTAATTAGGTGTGTTTGGAAATACTGCGGACGTGAAACATGAATTCACACAACTGGCACAATATCACGATCCTGCTAATTAGCTTACATTTGTTTGGCTCGCAAAATTCACATTTGGCCCTCTGGAGTGGGCATGCAGATCCTATCACTTGTAATGCCGTCTGGAAATCATTTGTTCACTTGTTCCGTCTGCACAGAATCCCCGAGATTCGCCTGGATCTCAGCAGGAATGGGTACGAGCGGTTAAAATGCCTTTCCTTCATCCAACCTCCGCTGTCATATCGATAGTGACGACCGTAGAGGCAAAGCATCAAAGCCCCAAAGACCTCAGCTCTCCCTGAATCTCTCTAATCGTTATGTGTCCCCATGTTATGCTTCTGTAGCCCACCTCTGTCAGAGGAATGACCCATTAGAGCCTGGATCCAACTGCCAGTGTTTGTGCTATGCTAGTGCTTGGCCCCATTAGCAGCTCTTTCATCTTTGTATAGGTGTCCTGGTGCATCTGTCAACCGTAGCAAACAAACAAAAGCAGGACAGGGACAAATCGCCCGGAGCTTCTCTTAGAGCTCTCCTGTCCTGGAGTTTTCTCTGCCCCTGCACATATACTGTACAAAATCACAATGGCCTCGCCAGATATAAGATCAGATAACAGTGATTTCATTCCCGCTAATGACGAGATAATGTATCCTAACAAGATATTGATCTTGTAATAATGAGCGAAGATATACTGTTAATGCGGAAAGGTATCACAATTAGAATGCAAGGTGATCTCATTATCGAGGAAACAAAAAGATCCACTGAACGTGGTTTTAGCAAATAACTGAAACATCTCACAATCGCGTGGATCTTCTGCTCCAGCAAACGTTTACTTAAGCACAGCTGTAGCCGGATGTAGGAGCAGGGTTAGAGAAATGTTTTTGGGACTATTGTACCAAAGTGTCCCTTTTAAAGAATGCAATATTCTCTAATTAATGATATTGCTAATGAGACACCAGACATTTCACTTACAATAATATAACTTAAAACTTAAAATAATATTGCCTGAAATAGTTGGTGCATACAGTAATGATACAACTAGAGGCTATACTGCAACACAAATAGTGTTCAGTATACATTACTCTCATTAATCAGGTTGTGGTCAAAATAAAAATTAAGACATCTCTTTCCATGCTGACATTGTTGGCCACATCAATTGTTCTACGTTATGGGATTAACATTTGATGTTCTGCTGAATTCTTACATGTGACCAGAGGTGAATGCCTCTGAAGCCAAACTAACAGACTGTAGACCAACTCTATAAGCCTACATTAAAGGGTCTGTCGGGTTTTTAACACATTAATATAGCAGCAAACAATTTTCTATGGAAAGATATAGTGTATTAATGGCCTCCTGAGCAGACACTCCCTCTGTGTGTGTTGTAATCTGTTCGTTGCTGGCTGGCTGTGTGTGTGTGTGTGTGTTGTATGGCCGACAAAGCATAATTTTTTTGTCTGAGATCAGAAAACCTTAAGAGCTCGTCATATTTATGACGTGTTAATTAGGTTGATCTAATTAAGGATTATATCTGGCTGACGCCACTGAGATATGGAATGCTAAACTAAACAGAGTCTTTACTATTGCACAACCTTTGTTTTGTGCACGACTTACTGAGGATCCCACCTTATTCATGCTTCCTTCAGTGAGCCGGCATGGTGCGGAAGTGAGAGCTAGGGAATGCTAAATACAGGCACAGAAAATCCCCAAGTGACAACAGATTAACTGGCGATATACAGTGTTGTCGCAGTTGAAAGCAAATGGGAATAGGCGGATCTGAATTGGCTGGGTAATTCGCAATGTTTTGTTGTTTGCGAGTTGTTTGCCCTCTTTTTCTCCCGCTCTCTCCTTCCTTCCATACCCCCACCTCACTCTGGTGGAGGTCATGGCCAGGCAACCCACTGAGAGAGAAGCTTGGCTGCACATTGCATCAGTCTTTTCTTAGCCCTGGTTTGGCATCTCATCCCCAAACTGCAGGACTACTACACAAATTCATCTTCACCATTGGTATGGTCACTACGTGATGCTAATATTGGATCATTCAGCTTTGCCATTGGTTACTAAATGATGCTAAAGTTTGATTCAGTTTGCCATTGGTTACTAAATGATGCTAATGTTTGATTCA
>JAODUH010076199.1:29277-39916 GCA_027564835.1 Typhlichthys subterraneus
TGCCATTGGTTACTAAATGATGCTAAAGTTTGATTCAGTTTGCCATTGGTTACTAAATGATGCTAATGTTTGATTCATTTTGCCATTGGTTACTAAATGATGCTAATATTTGATTCAGTTTGCCATTGGTTACTAAATGATGCTAATGTTTGATTCATTTTGCCATTGGTTACTAAATGATGCTAATGTTTGATTCAGTTTGCCATTGGTTACTAAATGATGCTAATGTTTGATTCATTTTGCCATTGGTTACTAAATGATGCTAATGTTTGATTCAGTTTGCCATTGGTTACTAAATGATGCTAAAGTTTGATTCAGTTTGCCATTGGTTACTAAATGATGCTAATTGATTCAGTTTGCCATTGGTTACTAAATGATGCTAATGCTTGATTCAGTTTGCCATTGGTCACTAAGTGATGCCAATATTGGACTTACAGTACAGGAGCTGCTCAGGTGAACAGGTCCACGGTTATGATTAAGGCACTCCATTATTCTTTCAGTGCAGTGAATTTTTAAAGAGCTGTAGCTTATTTCAGTCTACATGCTGTAGTCAGTTCACATTACTTCCGGTGGCCTTAGTAGACAGCAAGACACTAAGCCAAAGTAATGAAAGTAACGTTCCACTGTAAAATATAGGATGAGGCTTACGTTTGGGATAAGGTTAATACACGTTCATATACTATATCAGTCGCGCATATTATCACATTATTATTATTATTATAGATTTTTATAATAATAATAATATATTTAAGACAATACCTTGCGTAACCTAAACCTGTAGCGAAGCAGAACACGTTTGAACCTTTTTTAAAATAATTTACACATTTGGAATTTACATCTCTCTATTTAATTCATAATTTGTCTTTTTCTCACCTCCACATGCACAAGACCTCTGCAGTCTACAAGCAAATCCATGAGCTTAGCAGGCATGCATATGTGCGTGCACGTGTGACACACACAGTCAGTTTGTATGATATCTGTGATCTCCACCCCTGCCTGAGCTCCCAATATGCACCGCTCCATCTTGAGGCTAATATCTTATGGCAGGGCTGGCACCTCTCTGTCCAAATGGATCCGTCATGTTTCTCACTCGCACACGTAAACACACACGCATGTGTGCTCCTGCCATAGCCTAAACAGCCTCTCGCATAAATGCATTTGATGTGGGAGTAATTGAGAATTATAGAATGTCAATTTATCCAGTGGAGGGAGTCATCCGCTGGACAGTTGGTTCTGCGCGGTATTAAATGCAGATTAGAGAGATGATGACAATGAAGGAATAACCTGGTGTAAATCAGTACTGAGGGATGCTGGGATAATTTTTTTGTTGCGGGGGAATTCACCTCCTCCTCACAGGGGAGACGAGAAAAGGGAATGTCCCTTCTTACCAGAGGCACTCAAGGGTTTATTTTAATTTTTTTATATGGATACAATTAACAACTGGAAAAGGGAGTGGGGGAAGCAATTAGATTTTTTTATGGCTATTCGTACGGAACATAAACCACAACAGCATGAAGCCATTCTCACAGAATCCCTTTTGTTGTCTTTTACACTGAAACAGACCTGTTCAAACAAACAATAATCTGTCTTGTGATTTGGCATTGCCCAGGTACATTTGGCTGGCTCATGTCACATGACTATGGAAAACCTGTGTGACTGACTTGATATTCAAGCGCCCCTCGCACACAGTTACACATGCACTCTTCAAACTTGTGAGTATATTGGAAAGGAAGCATATAGCGTGATGCCAATCCAAGTTATGTAAATAAAATGCCAAGATATATCTGTTTGGCTTTCCTGAAAGTAGTAGTGTGTTTTTTTTAACTGTAAATTCAATTACCAGTGCTAGTGATTTTAATATTGACAACATTACAAATATTTGATCTCTACTGGTATCGCTACGATTGCAGCAAAAAGTATCAGTATGGTATCGAATTTAAAAAATTTGTAACCATCCCTAGTCTAAGGTCCATAAGGGCTGCAGTGTGCTAGCACATATGCTAGCATGTACTGTATGCTAGTGTGAATGCTGGCATGTATGCTAACGTGTTTGCTAGTATGTATGTTAGCATGTATGCTAGCATGCTTGCTAGCGTGTTTGCTAGTGTGTATGTTAGCATGTATGCTAGCATGTATGCTAGCCTGTATACTAGAGTGTTTGCTAGTATGTATGTTAGCATGTATGCTAGCCTGTATGCTAGTGTGTGTGTGTTAGCATGTATGCTAATGTGTATGCTATCATACATGCTAGTGTGTATGCTATCATGCATGATAGCATGTATGCTATCATTCAAGCTAGCGTGTATAGTAGCGTGTATGGTAGTGCATGCTGTCTTGCATGGTAGTGTTTATGGTAGTGTGTATGCTATCATGCATGCTAGCGTATATGATAGTGTGTATGCTATCATACATGCTAGCGTGCATGCTAGCCTGTATGCTATCATACATGCTAGCGTGCATGCTAGTGTGTATGCTATCATACATGCTAGCGTGCATGCTAGTCTGTATGCTATCATACATGCTAGCATGCATGCTAGTGTGTGTATGGTAGTGAGTAGGCCAGCATTTGGGTTAATGATCTAAAAAGCTGCTGGTGTTGCTCAGAGGTGCGCATGGCAGAGTTCAGACTCTGCTCAAATTCCCGGGCGACAGCAATTTTCTCGTTGAACCCATTGAACTCTCTCCGTGCCCATTTACATGTTAAGGATGCCTTCTCATGCTTCTCCGTGTGCAACACTGTGGGCTTCTTTGTGCAAATGAATAATGCTCAGTTGTTGTGTTGTTTTAATAATTCAAAACCAGCACCAGCAGCTGTGTGCAGCTGAGGGGTACTTATTCCCTTTTCATTCCTTTGTGCCTTTGTTGGCATTTTTCCAGAGATGTCACATGGCCAGGGTAATTCCCTCACAGATTTGTTACCTTGTTCGTTTTTCATCTGGTGTCCAAGGCGTTAGGGCAGGTTTTCTGACTGGCCCTGCGCGTGTTTAGGTCTCCATACACAGCACACCTCGATTTCCCGCAAGCTGCCTTCTCCATCAGCCTCTTCTTTGCAACAGTTTGGTTTTAACGTTTGTCCTCCAGACCGCCGCCTCGTAGAGTTTTAGATGCAGGGAAATGCACAAAGCCGTGACTTGGCCTGGCCTGACTTCCAAGACGGTAGAAGGTAAAGAAATAGAAATAACAGTAACAACGTTTTGTTGCAGGCGGTGTTGAAGTAGGTCAGCTGATTAGTGATCACTACTTACATACTGGATGCGGCGCTGCAAAAAATAAAAGAAACACTTAAGTAAACATGCTCAGGAACTTCAGATGGAAATTAGCTTTAAGATAAATCTGCTAACAAGCATCTTTCCTCTCTTTCGAGATTAATGTATTGTGTACATGTTTTTTCTTTTATCGATACCGTGATTTAGAGAATCGATACAGTATCGTGAACCGTAATATCGTGATACTAAGGCGTATCGATATTTTCTTAAACCCCTTATCAGCTGCTTATGAAGCAGAGAGAATGGAGAGAATATTAACTTCACAATTTCAAGAGATTTGAAATAATCCGGACGCTGTAATAAAGTGTATTCCTTGACCGTTGGTGTGTTTCTGACAACATGAGGTTGTCAATTATATAACTTTTTCTATCCTTTTGTGAAATTTTGCTTCATTGACACTTAAAAACATAGGATATCATAACAACACTATTTTATTCCTTAATTTTGATGTGAATATTTCACACAAGTTTACACTATTTTATGTTGATGTTCTTGACGTTTAGCGTCATTTACATCTAAAAACTGAGGGTTTTCTGCAGGAGAAGCTATAATACATAAAGAAAACGGATGTTTGGTGAGTCAGGGCCGACTAATATTAGCCTGGTGTAACCAGACCGATTATAAATGAAAATATAATTCAGCTCAAGAGACTTTTTTGATAATTGTTTCTCTGGTGTCAATACAAACTTTTTACACAGAAATATATGTAGTTATGTAATGCGTTATGAAATGCAAAGGAATAATTGCTGCATTTTGAGAAATTCAGCTCTGACAACATGCTATGAGTGTGTGATTGAAACAATAGCACAAAGCTTGTGAAGGTTAGTTTGATACATAGCGACAGTATAAGCTGCTACTAACTAAGCTTCATCATCGAAAGGCTCTTACATCATGCACTATAGGGAAGGGCAGCCAAATGCCGCAAATCAAAATGTACCCCATGGGCAAAATCTGTCACCTAAGTGCCAAAGTTAGCCAAGCTGTTCTGCTGGAAAATTAAAAGATCTGACAGCAAGAATATGCTGACTAAAAGTTAAAGAACAAATTCACTTTTTAGAGCCTGGACTTATTTGATACATATAAAACATCAGGGTCAGTGGACTTATGAATATTATAAATATGTAAAGATTTGTTGAGGGGATTAGTTTAAAGTTTATATTGTATATTGTGGATTTAAAAGGAGTGGATTTAAATGCGGCTTCCCAGCTACTGTACATACAGTATATTAAACTATAAAGAAAACGAAACGTGCGAATGCATTGGTTTAAACTAAATACAGTAAACAAACACTAATAATCCATAGTTATATCTGCTTATTCAAACAACAATCCAATGTACCATATGTGCATGCTACATATCTTTGTTGCATGGTAGTTAGTTATTTCTGACTCTACTGCTCTGTATACAGTACAATACTGCATCACTGCAATAATATATTTCATACAGTACCTATACCTCCTCTGGGCAGTACTGAATGTTGAAATGCTATATATTGATTAGGCCATAATAATAAATTAATAATACATAGTAAATAAAATAATAATAATAATAATAAATACAAGTGTTATTAAAATAGTCAAATATAAGTCACATAATGTAATATCCTTACAGAAGGAAACGGTAGATGTATCCCACAGTGTTACTACTACTGTACATTAGACATGTGACGTCACAAGAAGATAATAATCACAGATACCGGATATAGACGAGACGCATCATTCACCTGGTAAATAAGACTGAGCTGATCTGTTCTCTTCATCATAACATTCCCCCAGCCTCTCTGATAGAATAATCCAGTGTTTCTACAGCCCTGGCTCCATATATAATGACACAAACAAAGTGGTGCAGACCGCACACAACAACCCCCTAGCCTTATCAATGTTTGTCCAATGTGTAGGGCGGAGCTTCTGAGGGAGCACCCTATGGCATTGAAGGGGGCGGAGCTTCTGAGGGGACACCCTATGGCATTGAAGGGAGAGTGTTTATGAATGACTGACTATACCTTTACCTAACTGAGTCAGTTTACAGTTTAAGTGTTAAGCTAGATCAAAAACACGGTTAAAGTGATTTCATGCTCCTTTCGAAAACTTTTTTTTTTTTTTTTATAAAAAAACACGTTTATTTTGATGCATTGCTGGCTGCCATATTTTGTAGTTTATTTTGATACACTTACAAATAGGATATTTTGTATTTTATTTTGAAATGCATTTTGCTGTATTTTTGCCCATCCCTGCCCACGCGTGCTCCAGCCTCTCACTGGTGGTGCGAGTGTGGGATCAGAAGCTACTACATCTGTTGCAAGAGGCCTAGCAAGCTGCTGAGCTGCAGTTAATCACCAAAATGATGTGGCTAATTTGCACTGCTCCAATTAGCATATTCCAGATCCACTCCTAAATTACCGTTGAATCGAGACGCTCGGCCTCTCTCTCTCTCTCTCTCTCTCTCACTCTCTCTCTCTCTCTCTCTCTCTCTCAGATCGGTCCAGGCAGCGCGCCTCATTGTCAAAATCGCCCTAAATTGTTCTCCAGTTTTACAGTGCACAAATGGAATGTAAACCTGCCCAATTTCCAGTGTGTGCAAATATTACTATAAGAAATCAAAAGTAGCTGTTTTGCTGTACAACCCCCCCCTTCCCCTTCCCCCCATGACCTGTCGGTGGTCACTTTACCAGCCACGTATTATCAAAACGTTACAAGTTGCTATAGTAACATAACGCAGGGGAAAGCCTGGGGGAGAATAACAAGTGTGATCAGTGCGGTAACCACAGGAGACAGGCTGGGCCTCCCAAGACTGTTTAATGAAGCAAAGGCCGGTTCACTGACAAGTGCAGTTAGCTTGTACCTGACAAGAGTGGTTATGACACGTCTTCATGTGTCATGTGTGTGTGTGTGTGTGTGTGTGTGTGTGCACTAGGGCTGTCCTGAATACCATTTTATAGGTTTCGAATACTGGATGGTATTTCCAAACGAGTATTCGAATATTCTTTCTCAAAAAACAAAAAACATTAAAAACACTCAACTAACTATAATTACAAAGTATTACAAAAGTTATCTTCGATTCCTAGCTTCAGTGAGCACAAATGTAAACATAGCCATGCGCTTTGATTGACACGTCAATTGAGCCAGTCAGAGCTGTCAAATAGCATATACCTCCTATATTAGCCAATAAGAGTGTGTGTTGAATGAATAGCCCCGCTCTCTTCTTACAAACAGAGCCAATTGCAATCAGTTGTGTTGATGACACAGTGTAGGGCAGGCAGTTACATTTCAACATGTGGGTTTATATGGAGACAGTAGGGATTAATGGGAAAACATGCATGCATAATGTGAATAAACAAATACTAGAATCCCAATATTTAAATCTAATACATTCCCAATGAACGAATACCCGAATAATCTAATATTTAGGGCCAGCCCTACAACCTATTTTATTTGTCTTGTGTTTTATTGTATGGTTTAAGCATGCGTGCGTGTGTGTGTGTGTGTATGGTGTGTTTGCACATGCGCTTATGTGTCTACGTGCATGTGTGTGTGTGTGTGTGTGTCTCTGCGCAGTGTGTGTGTGTGTGCGCGTCTTTGTGTGTGTGTGTGCGTGCATGCGTGTGTGTGCGCGTGTGTGCTTTGCAGAGAGAATGTTTACTAGTCTTGACATTTCTATCCAGGAGAGCTTGGCTCTAACTGGTCGGGTATGTCAGGGTGATCGGGGCCCCTGCATCCTTAGACCTGCCTCTCAAGAGCACTCGTTACCTGACCTGCCTGAGTGCATCCCCCCGCTTCCCAATGCCCCTCGGCTTTAAATGAGCTGTCAGGAAGCACCACGACAGAAACTCCCCTGAAGTTTTAGTCTGCTTTGGTCCCGTGGTTGACCTTGTTTGTCCGACCTGGCATTGTGTTATATTGTTGAATTCTACTTGGTGGTGGTGTTTGTGGACTCATCACAGGGCTTGAGATCGATGAGTTTTCACAGCTGTGAAATTCAATGTAAATTGTGTTTTCTGAACTCCATTTGAAGCAGACCTTAGCTTTTAATAGCTGACTATACCTTTAAGTGAACTGCAGCTTCAAGGGATGGTCCTTGTGTCAAGAATAACCGTTGTGGGATGACCAGCCTTAAAGGTAAAGGAACTGTGTTTTGGAATGAGATGTTCAAAATGTTGAAATGTTAGCTGTAGTTTCAGTTGACTGGAATATAATCTTATAGTTTTTGTGAATCTCAGAGTAGATATGGCCAACTGGCGGTGTCATTCGGTGTCACGTCATGAAATATTGCTATTGAACTATTACAGTAATAATGTTTGAAACATACAGAAAACAGGAGGAGCCAAAAAAACCTGCAGACATATTCAATGCAACTCTGGATTTCACGCTCTGGAAATATAATTTTGTCCTGAACGTGCATCAAATGCCAGCACTGGACATTGCAACACTAAAAATACCTCCGCTCTAAACTCTGGCCACAGTCTGATAACAACACGATCAAAAGGATGGCTCGTCATCAATCTCTGCAGAAGCCTGATAACGACCCCTTCATTTGAGTCAGGTGTGTTGGAGCAGGGAGACATCTGTAACATGAAGTGGAGGGGGCCTTCCAGGACCCGGTTTGGGGAAACAGTGGCTGTTTCTCAATTTCAAAAACGTTAGGTACGTACTTGTGTTCTTGAGGGGTACGTTCTCAGGAGTGTCCTTCTGAGAACGCGAGGACAGATCTAGATTGAGATGCATATTCTTGGCTATCGTTCTAGGCTATTGCACAACACCTTGGGATGACAACGCTGGTAGTAATAGCGCAAAATTGTATGCCCCTTTGAACCACAGCTTTGAGCGCTTGATAGCCTGTGGGGCATCATGGCTGTCCCGGTCTGTTAGTGGGACCTCACATCTATGAAATCAAAGCAAATTGTAAATTAGCCTCCATCTTGATAAATGTACCACAAATTTGAAGTTAAAACATATATATTGTCGCTTCAAAAACTCTTAAAACAGCATTTCGGGTCACAACACTAGTATTTCTAAAAGTATAGCTATTGTATAGTATCGTTTTGTGTTTTCTAGACTGGCATTGCCGCTTGTTGATTCAAAATACATTATGGGATATTCTGTGGACAAATTCACACTCGTTACCACTGGATGCATCCTTAGTAAAAAATGTTAATCGAGAGCATTTCCTGGTATTTTATCCGTTCTTGGCTAGAACGATAAGGAAAAAAATTATGTTACTTCTACCCAGCCCTGGCTCCATAAATAGAAATATAAACAAAGTGGCGAACACTGCTAACAACAACAAAGCCATAGCACTATGCTTTGCTTAATACTGTGTTTCGATGTGTGTGGCTGTGAGCTAGAGCTCCATTCAAAATTGTCTAAGTGGCACGTCTCCACTATAGATTGGCTCTGCTACAGGCACGTATCGGCTCTTCAGCTCGCACTCATGTCAGACGTTCACCACTCTGTTCCATCCATACCTAGCGTGACCGCTGCGTGACCCCTGCGACACCACTAAGGGTTGATCCCTCCCCAGGTGTGGGGGTGTCAACACAGGCGGTGGCAGAGCACTGGTGCTAATAAGGTCAGGCTGCCAGCGGCCAGGTAGGCCATAATCCCCCCCGACTTGACCTTTCCAGCTGAGATTAACTCGATTAGTGCAGCAGCACTGCACACACAGATGAACGAGCTGCACTACCACTGTGAGAGGATGGGAACCCACTTGGCTCGCAGTGTTTATTGTAGACAGTGTACTGTGTGTGTGTGGGGGTGTGTGTCTATTCATTTGAGCTTCATGTATGTATTGAGTGTGTGTGCGTGTGTGTTGATTTGAAATAAAAATGTGTGTGCAGGTATAGTGTGTGTGTGTGTGTGTGTGTGTGTGTTTGTATATATATTATATATACAGTATAAAGATACAGTATATAGTGTGTAGTATGTATATATACAGTCAAGTACACCCTCTTTGTATTATATGGTTTTACGTCAAGACATAATAACAATCATCTCATGTTTGTTAAATAAATAATGACAAGGTGTAATGTGTCATGTGGTGGTGTTCATCTGAGGTTGTATTTACCAAATATTTAGACCTGTTAAAGAACAGATGATTGTTATAATGTCCTCACATGCAAAACCATAGAATGCAAAGAGGGTGTACTTTCTTTTTCACATGACAGCATATGTATATATACATATGCTGTTCAGTACACACACACACACGTTCACATTGTGTGTGTGTGTGTTGTGTGTCTGATGTCCGGCTCACATTTGCTTGATCTCTACTGTGCTCACAGACCTCACGGAGCCAGCGAGCGGTCGGCGTAAAGTTTTGGGCCGACGTGAGAAAGGAGGGACTATGTCTCTTTCTGCATCCTCTCGCACCCCCAACACCCCCCCTCCTCACACGCACACGCACGCACACACACACACACATACACACACACACCCTCCGCTTAAGAATTGTTTGGCTTCACGGGGAGATCTATCAGCGCGCAGTGCGATCCATCTCCCGGCTCACTCTGACAACCCAAGCTGATGGATTTGTCCCGCGAGGGCGGTGGATTAAAACCAAAGATGTTTCTGCTGTCGGAGTTTTGCCGGCGCGTGGACTGGAGAGAATAACGGCGAACGGGCGGCGCTTGTGACTTCTCAAGCGTTTCATTTCGACAAATTACCTCCTTCATGTGCTCGCTCCACCTTCTGCTTTAAAGCTGCGTGGCCCATTCAGTGTCCAGTGGAAGCCATTTTGGCGACACCTACAGGCAGTGTGTGGTATGGGTGATCAGGTTGGAACCAAACAGCTAGTGAACTACTGCTGTTCGAACCTCACACCGTGTTATCATAAAGGCTTTATCAGAAGTGCCAGTGGCTCTCACAGTAAATGGACTGCATTTATACAGCGCTTCTCTAAGCGCTTCTCAGCGGCATAATGAGAGGTGCCTGGCGATTACCGTAGATTACTGGCTGTCGTGTCGGACCCAAGGCAGCTGGTGGCCCCAACGGAGCCCCACCAGATGTGACTCAGCCCGACACTCACCTCCACACACCCCAACCCTCACACCTGTGATGTGCATGGATGGCTGGGTCGATCTGGTCTGCACGAAGGGTGAAAAGTCGCACCCCTCCTTCCAAACATTGAGTGCGGAAGTGCCGTCTGTTGGAACCTCTCTGTGAAATGATATTCTCTCTGGTGACGCTGGCGTGACATCGGGCAGGTGTGCCCATGTGCGGAGAACACAGAGACGATGCCCCCGCACCCTTCTGAGCAGGCTGTGCCTTCTGCAGCATGCGCAGGCTGTGCGCGCTCCGACGTGCAGAGGGCTGGAGAGGGATCTGGAAGGAACAGAAAGTTGCTGCAGAGCAAGCTTTCGGGGGTGCCAGGGGCGGCCC
>JAODUH010076200.1:0-15834 GCA_027564835.1 Typhlichthys subterraneus
CATAAGAGCCCCACCCTGAACACATTGATATGTCAACATTCACTCAAAGTCATAGCGCCACCTACTGGCAACAGAAAGCAATTGTTGTAACTTCTCCATAAATGCTCAAATCTGTACCAACTTTTTATCAATTCATAAGAGCCCCACCCAGAACACATTAATATGCCAACATTCACTCAAAGTTATGCTTGCTCCAATCTCTACCAAACTTTAATAGATTAATAAGAGTCCGCGCCACGCCCCGACGTGCGTCACGGCGCAAGGTCCCGCCCAGTGTTGCTTGCAACCCTAGTTTTAGATGTTATTCGTAGAAAATGAGCCAAAGCCAAGAAATCTGAGGTTGAAATAATAATAAATCATACCATTCATCTGTTGGTAAACAGGGTCACCTTGAGTCTCCTTTTATATTGTTATACAGAGCCAGCTATTTAACTAGCATGTGAACCTTATACATTGTACAGGCCTGAGACATTTGAAAGATAAATTTGAAATCCAAATTTCATGAATAAACATTTAAAAGAACTAAAGTGTGGAGCGTTAGACAATATTTGTAAGAGCCTTTAGAACTACACACACAGTATAAAATCTTTAGCATCGTCTTTGGTCAATTTTCTACAGAACACAAAAGAAGCAAAAACAATGCAGCTTGGCTTTTGTTTCTGGATAGGCTTGTCAAAAAAACTATTATGGGGATGTCTTCTTCTTCTTCTCATCTTTGAAAAAAATGACACACTGCTGTCTCATTGCTTTAATATAGAACCCATAGAGTCACAGCGAGGTGACGTTCCATGTCTCCAGAGCCAGGGTCGCCCGAGTGTGGTCTGTCAAGGCCCCTGACCTTTGCTGCCACCCATATGGCAGCGCATTCGAACCCCATGGTTCCTCCCACGAGTGGTGGGCCCATAGGATGGAGAGAAGGGTGCCACATTGCTTATTTGGGCTGCACCTTTCTGTGCCTGGTTCTAGATGAGGGCCCCAGGCTTCCTCCGGGCAGAGCAACTTCTCTTTTATGTTGTTTTAATGAAGGGTCTTTTGAACCATTCTTGGTCCGGCCCCTGCCCTGAGACCAATGTGCCTTGGGAGACCCAAGGTACCAGGAGCATCAGGTTCCAGACAATACAGCTCCCAGGGTCATACACACAAACCTCTCCACCACGATAAGTTGATGGTTCCCGTAGAGGAGCTATCACCAGGAGAGATATATTCCTCCCTTAGTCAAATGTTTAATACTATAGTACAGTATATCTCAGCCACATTTTTTTTATATTTGACTATTTACAATGTGAGTGTCTTGAAAGGTGTCCTGAAATAAAATGTACTATTGTGTACTGAACTTGCTTCCTTCCCCTTGGCCACACACTGTAGAAGATACATATTTCACATCAGCGTATCTAATTTAATAACTTTAAAATATTTTAATACATTTAATTAATCAAATGTTTCTATAGGTCTACATAAATCTACTCAGAATCAAATAATATGATTGGAAGATGATACTTTATTAGTTTTTTCCCAAAAGAAATAGAATTGCACCAGCCTAGTATATCCAAGTTTTACACTTAGATTAGAAGATTAGACTTGACATGTACAAGTAGTAGCTGCTTCAAAATCTATTAACCCAATTCAATTGACATTCATTTCAATTAAAATGACATTTAATTCACTGTTGTTTAGAATCCAGTTTGAATATTTAATGCACATTAAAAAGAACATTAAAACATTTTTTCACTTTAGTTTAAATAAAAGGGGTAACCTAAAAGGGCTTCTTATTGCATTCACAGAAGGATTTGAACAGAGAAAGTCTAACAGAAACTTATTTCTCTCTTAAAAAATAAAAAAAGCAAATCGATTTAAATAAATGAAGAATGAATGCCATGATTGCTTAATACTAGCAAAATATCACAACATTAGTGGGAGATGCTGCTGTAACTGTGCTGGGGTGATACTTCACCTATACATACTGTACATGTTGAGAGCTTTTGATGGTCAATATATACAAAGGGCATACAGGGTATAATTCCAATAAGGGTCTTGCTTGAATGATAATTTTATTTGCTTCAGAACAGGTACACCATTTGTTGAACATAAACAAGTATGTAATTATACATTTATTTCCATTACTAATGTAATTTCTTAAAATAGTGTATAGTTGGGAACCATGTAAATGACGGTAGATGACAAATGAAAGTGGATTCAGAAATAACAATATTGTACAAAATAATAATTACAGTTTTTTATTATCAAAATACACCTTAGCACTAAGCACCTCTTATATACTTTTTGTGTGTTTTGAATGAGCACCATTTGTAGTCATTTTTCAAACAGCACCTGGAGGATCCCCCGTCTCCCTCTCCCCTTGGTGGTCTCTGCTTCGCCCATCGTCCGCCACGAACTTTCGGTGTCCTTCGACTTCTGCTCCATTAACGTGGTGAAGTCATGTGGTTCTATCTCCCCCATGAGGGCAAAACAAGTATTATCCTGCGTTTTACAAATACACATATCATGTTAAGACATTCAAAACTTGCATGTGGCCTAGGAATATAAGGGGTGGTGCTTATGGGGGGAAAGGCATGGCTGCACGTGAGAAAGAAGGAGGGAGGACTGGTGGTACCCAAACTCTTCTTGACTTTCTTCGTTGGCACCGTCAAGTTCTTTTGTTCATTCTCATATTCTAGCCGAGGAAGCAGACGGGCCCGACCTCGAACCCAAACTTCTGGTTTTTGTCCCCAAAGTCAGTCAACATGACATCAATGATCGGAACCTGATCAATTTTAGGAGTGTTAATCTCCATTACAGTCTTTCCATAGCCCACCCTTGTCTGTGGAGAAGGAGAGTCCGACAGAGACAACCAATCAGAAACCATGAAATGCATGAATAAATTACACTTACAGTACACTCCTCCTTTGCAACACAGTCACAGTGTTTGGAAAGTGACATTTTCATCTCCGGGGGTTTCTCTTACCGCGCAGCTGTCTGAGAGGGCCTTGATGTAGGGGTTGTTGTCGTAGGACATCTCCTCATCGTTGGCTCCCAGGAAGCGCAGTGCCTTGTTGTAGCTGTCGCTGGTGGCATCGTGCCACGCCACTGACTGGTGGCAGGTGTAGGTGAAGTTCTGCCTGGCTGAAGCCGTCAGTAGTCTGAGGAAGGTCATCTGAACCATGTTAATGGAGCTGCCCTCGCAGTCCACGTAGGACAGCTGTTGGGGAAGACAGACGGCCAGTGTGATTGGTAGGGGTGTTGAAATTAATAATTTCAACGATGCATTGCGATACGGATGAAGATGATTCTGCATCGATGAAGTGACAGACCATAATCGATCTTTGCCTAGCCTGTTGATGTTGCTTGTTGATTTTCCGTTTGAGCTTCATTTTTTTCATAGCAGATAAAATAAAAAAAGGGAGTTTGTATAACTAATGGGAACCATGTGCAGTAATATGTAATATTGAGGAGGTGATGCACCGTGATATCAAATTGAATTTACTCTAGCACACTTCTACTCCAGCACTGTATGAGTAATTTGGCAACACGTAGTGGTACCCACCACTGCAGAATAATTTTTCTGGGAATACACCTACACAATTACCGTATTTCCTCAAATAGTGGCTGGGGCCTTTATTTACTTCAACCCAGAAGCTAGCAGGCCTTTTGAGGTAGGCTTTTATTAGAGGCAGGCCTTTATTTATAATGTCATCTTAGTTGTTCATAAAAATCCATTGTACACTTCCTGTAACCATTTTTATTTATTTTTTCTTCAATTTCTTTAATTTACCTCCACACTGCAACACTAGTAAAATTAATTTACATCACCAGTAAATTTGTTCTGCCATGCTGCCCTAAACTGGTCTCTATATTTGGCCATAGTACCGGTATACTAATTCTACCACTTGCACTGAAGACATGTTTATTCAAATGTAGCTATCTACTGGCACAGGTACACATGGGGAATGTATTCAACCACTTGGTTCCCCGGTCTGAATTTGGAGACCGGCCTTTATTTGTTCGTATAAACCACGCCTCTGGCGTGGTTTATACGAGAGGGGGCTTGTAATTAAATTTTATTTCAGGAAATACGGTAATAAGGTAAACCTATAATGCAAAGTCTTGTACATAAGACCAGTAAGCCGGGTAGTTACTATATTACCTTAGTTGGCCGTTTAAAGCAATGAAATTGACACAAAAGTCTGAGACTGTAGCTTGAATCCTCTCCTATTAGAGCTTCTATCCTGGCTGAAGCACTTGAATATTATGAAAGGAGCACTCTGGAGGCACTGAGGGATTCAACTCAAGATGTAATCAGCTTTCACTGTAAAATTTAATATTTTTAGTTTAGCCATATATGTGTATATACACCAGAAATATACACTTTACAGAAATTAAAGTGGCTCAGTGTGAATCTTTGACTTTCTATTATAGAGTGGGACTGGGTTGTATGAAAAATCATTGAAAAGTCATAGTATGTCAGTCCACAAGACTGTAGATGCACTGCCCTAACACTGTATTGTTTTAATGTAATGCCTCTCAAAGCAGACATTATACTTTAGTCCCACTGAGACTGAACTATATCTGGAAACATTTGCAGTCTAAACTTGAAATCTTAAATGTGATTTTTATCAAGCAACAACAACTAACCACTACATCAAATAGACATGAGGGCCATAGAGAATGGCCCTCATTTATGAAACGTGCGCACAATAGAAATCTGTGCGTAAGGTCATTTCCACTCAAAGGTCAGCATTTATCAATCTGGACCGATTTGGACGTGAGTGGTGACAACGATCAAATCTCACGTAAAGTCTCAACCCGTGCAAGTTTTCAAGTCATCTTACTTGCAGTGCAGCATAGTAGAGGTGGCGGATATTTATCTGAGTTGTTTTTAGACCATATTCTGCTTCTGACAGGCATTTAAGAGTAGATATTCATTTAAATATATGACTGCAAAATATTATATTTCATAAAACCAGTGTAGCCCGTGGGAGTAAACCTATAGCCTGCAAGCCAGAGAAAGCAACATGTTGGCCTGTTCTGCATAGTGCAGGTTAACAGGGTGTTATTATTTGGTGATCTGATGCGACGCTGACAATCTAGTTTGCCAAGACAGCCATACCCTGCTCAACACAGCCCCAAAGGGGTCCGCTTTTCAGGTTCTCATTTTTTAAAGGCTAAACACCACTTATCTCTGATTTAGGCAGAAGACGCATAATTAAAATATAGCAATAAATAAACTATCGAACCATCTAATATTTATTAGGATAATTACCTTTGAGTTGTTTTCAGACCAGGCAGGCATTTAAGCATGCCAATGCATCCATATATTAATTAAATAGCCTATCAACCCGCATCGGGTTGTTAAATATAGGCTATATAGATTTTGGCAAAATATTATATTTTGTAAAGCCAATCTATAACGGCGGAGGGAACTGTAGCATAGAGGCATACTCGTAGATGACAGAGAAATGTGCTTTGACCTACGGGATTCTGCAGATTAACAGGCTGTTATTTGATCATGGTGACAGAATATAACCTATGCCAAAAGAGCCCTCTAGATGTAGTAGTTTACTACGTTCATGTTCATTTTCTAAAAATATTAACACCATAACATCTGATTGATCTGTAACGTCAAAAAATTTGACAAATAAATAAACTTCCCAGCCTTCTATTTAAATAGGCTATGATAAATCGGCTATATCTATATATAGTATACTAGTAAACCTATATTATTAAGGCTTTAACTGGCCAGGACAAAGGTGGTGCGTAGCTGTTTCGCATTCCTCTTCTCGTAGCCGGTCGAGAGAAGTGTCTCTTCATGAACGTATTAAAACTCCCCATGTGGTAAACTCTAGCGGCGAGGCCTCTAAATCCAGCATATTTAAGGACGTGGTATTTAAATTACGCCTGTTTTCCACTGCCACATTTATCAACGTGCGATCATTGTTACGCTTGTTTGGGGAGATGGGAACGTTTCATGACTCACACGTGAGCGCTATTGTAAGATTAATTCTGCACTCGGATCTGCGCTGGTTTTGATAAATTGATAAATGAGGGCCACTAAGTCTGTTATTGTAGTCTTATTGCAGCAGCCTGCAATTTTGTGAAGAGCTCAGGTTAAATAGGCTGTGGGCCAGTACGTATAGGCAGGAAGAGAAATATTTGAATAGGTAAGTTTGAGGTAGGAATACTTACTATTTTGCCATGCTTAAATTCACTAAACCATGACCCTGGGGTTTCTTTGGTCCATGGAGCTAATTTGACCTGTGGAATACACATGCAGAAAGATCACAATAAAATGAGGGCTTGGAAGAAAAACTGAATCATTTGGGGAGCTGCCAGAAGAGAAGGCGTTTAGCTTTATAAACACATTGGGAGTTAAGGGTCATTCACACTACCGGCAGCATGACGTGCGTGCTGGTGCCGCGGTGGTAAAACGCTAAAAACACTTGCCGCAGCGGCAGGCGCAGAGAGTGCAGCAGGAGCAAGCTGGACACACACATAAGTTCAACCTACCGCTTGCCGCCGTGGTGGGTGCAGCTATTGCCGCCCGCAATGTGAATGCCACTTTATTGTTTTATCAGTGTAGTGATAATGATGTAAGCTAAAGAGCTACAGAGGTAAGTAAACTATAGAGTAAAGGCCTTAACAAAAGTTCACTAGCGTTAAAAACAACATTGGTTTTCATCACTGGTTAGAGCTTTAGAAGAGCAAGTACAAGTTTAACAAATAGGTTAGTTTTGGGTGCTTTTAGCAACTGCTTGACTACTGCAGGTAAATCTAGCATGAAAAGAGCAATCGTAAATTCAAGTGAACAACACACACTGTTAAAGAGTCGCACAGAGCTGCTAATCGCATGAAAAACTATAGAAGATCATGATTTGGAATATGTTTTTGTGAATATCCTAGGTAGAAAGAAAACATGACTTACCACACTGGACTTCTTATCGGGGTAGATGCAGCTTTCTCCCCCAGCGGTGAAATTACAGTAGACTTTCAAGGAATCTCCTGCGCAGCCCTGATTCGGATCAATCCAGTACTCGCCTACAGAGAACCAATCACAGATGATCAAACATCCTAATGCAACTGTGACACTTGGTTTGGTATAGCAAACTCTGCAAAGAATTGCCTACACCTTAATAAATAAATAATATGTTGAACTTCATCAGGGAGGGAGGTGTGGCCATTGTTTTGCTTTCTAATTTTTATTCAGTGGGTTAGTTATTTATAATCTCCTTCTAGGTTAGTAATTGTGGTGACACCTAGTTACAGTAGTATATGGTAAGCCTGCATTTTTCAATCTGTGGGTCGCGACCCACAGGTATGTCACTGAGTGGGAGTGACTAGGTCGCGAAAATTGCAACCGGTCATTGAATGAATAAAGAATATCAATGAACGGCTTCCACTCTTTAATTTTTTGTTTCATTGGTTGTGAGTAAGGTTGCGACAAAATAGCATGCTTGTTCCTGATTGGATGACATCTTATGTAGCTGTGTGCACACCATAGATTCTGGAGGGCTCTGCTCAAAAATATTTGGCGCACACACATAGCATTAGAAAAAATGTCAAGTTTTTGAAAATTACATTACCAGTACTTGGTGCTTAGTCCTCTCTAGGTAGGTCCTGGCACAAAAAAGTTTGGAAACCTCTGTGGTAAATAATCAATTTGAAACCAAACTACAGCTATATACACTGTATCAGATAAAGTATGTCTATCATGTCTGGTGGAGCAACCACTGTTGTCTAATGCTGTTGTAATTTTCTCAGTGAATGTCACACCTACGGCCCTATTTTCTCCATCTAAGTGCACGGTCTTAAGCATGTCCAAATCTACCTTTCCTAGTTTAACGACGGAGAAAGCGATAGCTGCATCAGGTACATGGCTCAAAAGGGTTGTATTTACTCTCTTCATTAGTCATGGGTGTGTTTTGGGAGTAACATACAATAATCCAAACTGAGTGTCATCTCCCATTCCCTGTAAAAATCCAGGCTTGCTTGCACCTTGGAGAATTTCTATTACTGTATACTGGTGGGTTTGTGAAAGTGTGCAAGCAGATCATCTACGGCAACAGCGAGATAGCAACAAGATCCCTAAAAGATGTTTATGTAGGCTACACACTTATACTATTTCACATTGTACTTTCAAAATTGTAATCCTTTGCATGTTTGTGATCTCCTGTTCATCCTGTGTGTGTAGCAAGCAGTGTATGCGCGTTGTGCACCCACTTTAAGCGCTACTATCTTGGTAATGCACCCCACGTTGATTTTAGACCAGATTTTTGTTGGTCAATCACTTTCTGCTGATGAAAGTGGATTCAGAAATAATATTATTCAAAAATAATAATTACAGTTTTTTATTTGATTTTATTTTTTAAGTGCATATGCTATTTAAACAATGTAGGCGGCTGGACGAGAAAGAGACACGCTTTGTGCCAGGAGTAAGATATGGCCCCTAGACACCACATAATGAAACAGAAAATCAGAAACAAAAAGGTTTCTGGTTCTCCAGCTTCAACTGACCATCTGGGAATTCGGGGTGGCAGAGCTGGAGGTCTTTACACGTCCTTGCCGGGTTGTTTTGCGTCCCCATGGGGTACTTCATGCGCTCGATGTCCTGCTTCAGGCTGTTGAGCTTGCCGAAAATGTCCTCCGTGTCCTCGAAGTAGTCCATCATGGTGCTGGCCGCGTCAGCCTGCATGTCACTGGAACGCTTGGTCTTCTTGGGGGAGTGGATGGGCAGGGGCTGAACCAACTCCCCTGGTGGGCCCTGTAATGGTGCGGACACATGTAACCATGGGAACAAATATGGACTGTCTGCTGCTGGATCAAATAGGCTGAACCAAGCCCATATAAGCAGATGTATGAGAATTAGACAAGCTAATAAACATACACAAATATTGTGCACTTATATATTACATATAGAGTTGCACACACACATACAGCATATACTATATATTACTTTTCTTTTATACGGAAGTAAACAAAATAATGATCAGGAACAATATTTGTGATTTTTGACATTTACAGCATTTGGCAGATGCTTTTATCCCAAGTGACTTGTACATGTTGTACATGTGTCAATAGTCGGACAGGTCATACACCAGCAATTGTAAGCAAACAATTTTCTATTAGAATAGAATATCTATGCAGAGAAATGTCTCAAGAAGACAGTATGTTTAACAACTAACAACATAAGTATTCTGAGATATGGCAGGGAGAGATGTTGAAAGTGTACCTGATCAGGTAACCTTGAGGGTTCAGTGTATGGTCAAATCCTTGCACCCACATATTATACACTTTATTTGGCTGAGGTTCGTTCATTCCAATACAACTAAAATATCTTACATTTAAATGTGTGCAGTTTTAAAGTAAAGTTAAGTGTGTACGTGTACGTGTACTGTACAATGGTCTAGTATATTGTGATTGGCATTGGTCTCTATGGATACACAGGAAGTGGCAACAAGTAAGGTACTCACAGGTGGACCAGGAGGACCGATAATACCAGTGTCTCCTTTCTGACCAGCAGGACCCTGGAGGGAAGATGAGCAAACACGTCAACCTGGAGCTGGCATCAATGGATAGTTATACAATATAGCATGCATTGCTATATGTCAAATGTCAGAGAATGGACTTACAGATGAACCCTTAGATCCTTTGGGTCCTTGAAGACCCTGAAGGTTTAAGGACAGAAGCATGTTGTTAGCTTTGATAGAGTAGACACACACATACTGTAAGATAATCAGGGACACTTACAGGCAGACCTGGGGGCCCTGGGGGTCCGAGAGGTCCAGAGGATCCACCAATACCCTTTGTAAGAAGAAATTAACCAGCAGTCAATGAAATTGCAAATAGATATATAGATATTATTTTGAAGGTAAAATGTGCAAAGATATCAGCCTGCTAAAATATTCCTCATGCAAGATTAAATAGTATTTTAATAATTAATTAACCAAACAGCCTTATTATGAACTGAACAGATGCATGAGAGTGTCTAGCTCTCAAATATATATATATATAAAATCAACAATATAAAGAAAAACAAACAAACAAAACCCACTCATAACCTAAGAAATAATGAATGGCCATGTCTCTGAAACCAACCATTTTTAAACTTCCTAGCCCCAATTGATGTCAATCTTCCAGCTCCTAAAACAGTGACGGTAAACTTATGTAAGGTCTATTTTGAGGCTCTACTGCTCTGACAAATAGGGGAATTATAATTTCATTAGGCTTTAATCTAAAGGTACTAAATCCATCCCATTGCCTTAAATCACTAAGTTGGGGGCAGGCTGGAGACCACAGCAGGAACAAACTGCATATTCGCTCAATCTGCCGTGTTTATTTAAAAATGGATGAAGACCATCTTGTGAATCCTGCATTGGTTTCAACATTCTTGGAGAAACACCTCTTGCCTTTCTATATGTTTGAAGATGCACGGCACTGACTCATAAAATTTTCAATTTGAGTCAGGTTAGGGATGAAGTCATTCTCTGTATTTTTCAGAACGCAGAGCATAATGTAATTAGAAGGGGCGTTTACAAGCTATAACTACTACTACAACTTGACTTTGCTGCAACTGAAATAATACATTATTGCATGGTCAAACTGTAGAAATAAGAGTGTAAGAAAGTGGCCTATCATACAGGGACAAAGGAAATCTATATTGCTTGATTGAGTGCATTTTTGTGGATGTCCAGAAATCTACTAATGTGAAATGTGTCTAACTGAACTGAAGTTACTCCCAACAAAGCAAAACACAACATGCCATGGGGAGCCAAATGGACACAGGACAGCATGACAATGAGATCATCAATCACTTACGGAGTCACCCTTTCCACCAGGTGAACCTTGGGGTCCAGGTAAACCTCTGTCGCCCTTCTCTCCTTGCTCACCAGGAGGTCCGATCAAACCAATCAAACCAGGGTGACCCTATTGCACACGTGTGAAAATGTGAAATACATAGTGAAGCCTGTGACTGAATTATTAACACCATGAGACATAACTTCCTTGTTAATGCATTATTAACATATTATATTGGGCTAATGTACCATACATAGTGAAGCTGATTACTTTGCCATAAGGTAGTTCTAACCAAGCTTTATATAACATTAAAGAAATAGCATGTGTTTAATATGATCATGGATTTTTTTTTTTTAATCTTTAACTAATTGTTTTGAATAATGACCTCTGCAAATGGTTGGTTGGGAAGGTTATTTATTTGATGATATCACTGTGCACTGGTTAACTACAGTGCACATTGACCATGGTCTATTCCATGGTGATTCTCCCACACTATTTGGGAGGTGGGAAATCCTCTGCCTGTTTCCTAGCACAGGATATAGGGGTATGCTCACCTTTTCACCCTTCGAGCCAGGTTCACCTTTCAGACCAGGGAGTCCAGGGGGACCCTAGACATCAACAGAGAGTTCAAGTTATTTACCTCAACAATTTGTTTTTTTTTTAGTTTAAATAAAGATGAACAAATACTTCCTAATTTGCACTTCAATAATAACACCTTTGTCAAATAATGTTTAATATAAATATTGCAGAATTATATCAGATTTTAATCTATGGTTCTCTCTATATATATATAAATGATATACAGTATAACAGGACTGGACAACCTGGGGGCAACAATGTGAGTTATTATTATGAGAGACATGAGATAATTAAAATATACAGTATATGTAATTTGGTTTTGTGGTGTGTATACTATATATTATTTTTTATTTTAAATATACATTGTATAAAATTGTGTATACATTTGTTTAAAAATTTCAGTGGTGTATCTGGTTGTTTATATTTAATTTGGTTGCATACACATTTGTGTCAGAAAGTTGTATGTAATATATAGATACTTTCAAATGTTATCTAAAGCAAATTTTTGCATACTAACTTTCAGAGCAAGTTTTGGTGCAGCATTTCATTATCATTAGTTCCTCAAGCGCTGTAGATTATATAGTAACATTGAATGACTGATATCAGACAGGTGGAGTAATATTTTTTCCCTTCTTTCCAACTGGTATGAACTTTTCTCTTTAGGTAATGAGAGAAGCACAATCCAACATTGTATATGAGATGTAATCTTGGCAGACACAAGGATCAAAAACATAGAACAGGAGGCAATAGCTAAAGTGGCACAATGAGAGGGAAGGACACACCAGAGAACTCCTCCAATGAAAAGAGAAAATGGAAACGACAAAGTGCCAGAGAGGATGTGTGTGTGTTGGGGTGGAGTTCATCAAAAGCACCGCAGATATTATTGAGTTAGTAGAAGATAGAGATATGCTGAGAGAGCGAGCAAGGTGAATGATGGGTACTGACCATTGGACCAGGAGGGCCATCTTGTCCTGGGGAGCCGGGAAGTCCTTGTTCTCCCTGAGGAAAAACAACACAAGGCCAACCAAGTGTAGTAAGAATTATGGTCTGCTATAACTTGTCTGAACTAACATTGATTTTCAGTGCTCAGCACCACGATTAATAGACCACATACAAAAATAAAAGGCTGTTGAATAACTACAAAATAAAGTAGAAGACAAATGGCTGTACTGTTCAGTTCATGACCACTTTGTGCACACTGCGTAACTAATGTGTGCATTTGTAGATGTGTGCAGAATGCTGATTGTGTGCACATTGAAGTGATCGTATCATGCAATGAATGCTGGGAGAAGATTGCTACATCTCAGACTTACCACAGGACCGGGGATTCCACGCAGACCCTCTGGACCGGGCTTTCCGGAAGGCCCCTGGGGTCCAACTGGGCCAGTTTTGCCTGGTGGTCCCTCAGCTCCTGATTCACCCTGGAGACACAACATTACTCAATAGATTAGCTGGATTAGATGGAATATGATGATCTTTGGTCTAAACATGTCTCCTTACAACATCTAGCATTTTCAGATATAGACATTAACTCAAATGATTGTAGTGTGTAAAATACCTTATTGTCTGTGAGCTGTACCTTTGACCGTTGCTTAAAATGCTTGCTGAGTGTTGATTGCTTTGGAAAGTACAATGCATGTTTGCTATTAATATGCATTTTGGAGCACATAATGATTAAGCAATCTATTACAACTTGCGGTCTCAGGCAAACATGTCCTTTAAGAGGGAAACATGTTTTTTAAATCAAATGTATGAGTTTTAAAATTATGTGATATTCAGTGGCTTTCTGACATCTTGGTAGGCTATTGACCTCAGAGTATCCTAACAAATGAATGTATGCATCACACTTTGATAATGATTTATTTCCTCCTGTGCAAAAAGCAGCAGAACTTGGTTAGATTTAGACAGGCAAATGAGTTCCCTAAAATGTGAGAAACTGACATAGATAATGGCATATAGAACTGCAGCAGACCTGACATAAAATAACAGATTCCACCTATGGATAAATCAGTCAGTAGACACAAATTGAATGTACCACTGATAGCATCATGGAAATCATCCCATCTCTTTGTACTTCTAATTCAAGAGAGAAGCAGTGGGTAGTTAGGGGACTTGCTGAGATGGCTCTACTTTGTGAGTGAATTGATTTTGTTTTGCGTTACCTTGGCTCCCTTCTCTCCTTGCCTGCCCTCAGCACCGGCCGTTCCTGGGGATCCCTGTGGAGAAAGAGAGGACAGGAGTTAGCGTTTAGAGTGCGTGGGTTGGGCTGTTGGTGTATTTGAAGTATTGTGTTTTCCTTTTTGTAGACTGTTCAAATTCAACAGTTCCTTGTGATTGCATAACCATACACAACTGCAGAATACGACTCTTAAATGGATGTGATCTCTAACTAAACCATTATATATATTGTAATGAGGTTGATTGAGTTATTTATGCTGTAGTTCATCAACACTATGTAATACTGTTATAATAGTACAAATACATTATAACAGACACCAGAATAGCTAAGTCTTTTTTACATAATATTTTGAAAAAGCTCTTATCTTCATTGTCCTTGAAAGCTCACTACATATGAGATGTCCATCTCGCTTCAACAAACTTCAATGAAGGAAAGACATAGGAGTGTGTGCACATACATCCTCAGCCAGACATAAAAGACATTTTATCCTTCAATCCCGGTGAGGTTTGGAGGGTCATCTGTCTCTCCGTAGTGTGGAATCTCTCAGGCCCAGAGCTCTTTTCTTTCATCTTCATCTGCTATTCCCCCTTCAATAACTCTGCTCTGCTCTGATCTGGCCAAGTGTAGTGGAGGGGTCCGAGTGCTATTGACTGAGAGGACTATAATGGAAGCTCTCCTTGTATCTGAGCTTTCATCTCCTGATGTGCACCTCTCACTAGTGGAGGAAAGATGGCCTCTTAATTAGCATTGCCACATTGTATTGCAGCCTAACCTTTCTGAAGTCAGTGCCTAAGAATATATATTCTTTCCGTTTTTAATGGAAAATCTGTCTACTCTAGCAGATTGCATTGGGGTATTGGAAGCTATATTTCAGTGTTAGCCATACATTTAATTATGATCACCAGTGGACTAACCGTTAGCTAATATTTGTGCAATTAGCTGATTGATAATAGGGCAATGGTTTTTCCATATTTAGTGTTAAATTCAGTGTTTTAGTCAAATGATTGGACTCACCTAAAGGGTTCTACTTAGTATTCTCTAAATTGTATTCTATCAAATGTGGACATCAAATTTAACTAAATACATTTAAATATTCTTAAAAGTAGCCATGTTTGCCTGCCTCTTTAAGAGCACTCTTAATTCTCTCCACCAGCTTCATGAGGTAGTCACCTGGAATATGCAGTTCAATTCATTAGCTATGCCTTGTTAAATTTGCCAGATTTTGGTGTGATTGATTATCTTCCTTCTTAAAGGTAAAGTCAGCTATTGCAAGCTAAATGTAAGCCAATACACTTTATAAAATTCAAAATATATCTTCTCGCATTTTGCAATCTTACAGTTCGCTGTGCGTGTTGAAAAAATAATCAGATTCTTCCACACAGCCCTGGCTCCGTAAATAGTAAAAAAAACAAAGTGGTAAACACCGCTCGTATCAACAAAGCCGTACAGTAGCACTACGCTTTGCTTCACAATGCATTTCGACTTGTGAGGCACCGCTGCAGAGGACCACAGAGCGATACTGTTTTGATTTGAGATAGAAATTAGCAGGAATGACTGCTCCTGCCTTAAATTAATTTGAGCTCAGCTGTGGTGTGACAATGTTAGTATAAAGTAAAAACGCCTGATATGGACAGATACTACAGAACTAAGTAAAGACGCAAGGGCAGCCAGGGATCTGGTGAAACACACGCCTCTGTTCTCTGTGTGTTGTCGTGGCCTGAAGCTGCCTGTAGCTCTAATGCAGTGTTTCTCAACCCAAGGCCTGGGGACCCACTGCCCTTCCTGCTCAAAATTACCCGACTGTAATGAATGGGTCGTTATCAGTCTTCTGCAGAGATTGATAACGACCCATTCATTAGAACCAGGAGTGCTGGAGCAGGGAGACATCTACAACATGCAGGGCAGTGGGTCCCATGGACCACTGCTTTTCTTTGTCAAAAAACTAGCACGGCGACACCTGATATAGATGATGATCATTGCTGTAAATGGCTAGAAACAAGGCCAGAGAGATATATTTAGGAATAATTTAAAATAGATGTTATAATACATGTTAAGGATATATAAATCTAGGTAAGAAATGGGTGATCAATATGGGTACTGTAGAAAATTGTGCTTTATATTTTAGATATTCTATTTTAGATATATATATTAGATCTTATTACTTAAAAGTGAACACACTGGAAGAGTAGTGGAAAGTTACAGAAAGAAAACAATAGGCTTTGCAGGAGAACCTAGTGAGGGCAGCTATCTCTCAAGGTCAGGCGTGTGGCACAGTGTGGTCTCTGTGACGT
>JAODUH010076211.1:0-15831 GCA_027564835.1 Typhlichthys subterraneus
AACACACACACTTCTAACTTTGTTCATCAGAATCAGGTGTGTTGGAGCAGGGAGACATCTAAAACATGCAGGGCTGCCGCTCTCCAGGACCAGGGTTCCCTACTCCTGGTGTAAAGTAAACACAAAGTATGTTATGCCACTATGAAATATCAAACCAGTGGCCTAAACAGGATTGCCTCTCTCATGCACCTGACATTCCAAAGATTAACATTAATTCATTCATTCATAACATATTTTGTGTGTACTTTTGTGTGCTATCTACATCAAAACACAAAACACCACAAGAAAAAAAAAAACGATTGGCCCCTACAGCCACCCAATTGTATTTCAACCAGCCTTTCATGTATTACGATCTGACAGACAGAGGTAATATTGTGATATAACTGCTTTCTGACCAATTCATATTCTTTAATCTCTCTGTGTTGACATCTCCATTTCATCATGACCGTCATTACTGTGCACTATAGGCTGCAACCTAAACTTAACCATCATCAACCAAGCACCATCAGAAGCATGTCTGATGCAATATTTATAGGTACGGTATAGACCCATGCACACTAGTACATACACACATTATTGCAAGCTGTTTTGCTAGCTGTACACATCAGTGAGCAACATGACTAAACCCTGCATGGTCTTTAATAACTATTCATAAAATACTAAGTGTCTCAATTACCTGTAATTTAAATATATACTGCAAAGCTGTACATCTGATACATCCTTTGCTCTATACGAAGGACACATTTCCCCTGTGTCTGAGATATTTAAATATTGTATCTTGTTTTAGAGTCTAGCCCTGAAAATGGTATTGTCTAAAATTTAGACAATACCATTTTCAGGGCATCCATCTATTGATCATTAATTATAATCTGGGGAGGTCATTGATGCAGGCAACGAGGCAAAACTGTCAAACATATACCAACAATTTCACAAATGCAGATTTATAGCAGTGTGTGTGTGCGAGAGAGAGAGAGAGAGAGAGAGAGAGAGAGAGAGGAATAGGGGGAGAGAGAGAGAGAGAGAGAGAGAGATAGATAGGGAGAGGAATGGGGGAGAGAGAGAGGTATAAGGAGGGCGGGGAGAGAAAGAGAGCAAGAGAGAAAGAGAGAGAGTGAGAGAGAGAGAGCGTTGAAGGCTGGTGGTCAGATGTTACACTATACTATAATGTTGCAATATACTGTACACAAGTCATTGTTATTTGTCAGCACTGCAGTCATTTAATTTGGCCTAAACGTGATTGCCTCTATTGACATCCTGACATCCCAAGGCTAAATATATATATTCACATAGTAATCCTTGCTTCAGAAGATTTAAATAATTTTTCGGAAATCTTGATCATGTTCTTTAGACTAAATTCTTTAATATCAACGATTGAATGTATATATATTTGGGGGTTACTGATTAAGAAATCATTGCTGCACACAGTCCTGAAAATGTAATACTGGATAAACAATGTCAGCAGGTGTGTAGGAGGTACTTGTCACTTCAAGTACTCAAAGGAATGATTTGCAAAGTCTTCAAAGTGTCAAGTCATAAGATATGTGATATGTAAGAGGCGATCGCTACACACAAAACACACACAAACACACACACTTTTGACATGTTTTTGAAGGTGTATATATACTGCCTTCATTTTTACGTCATTGTTTTACATCTATAACTTTGGGTGTCTGTGATGCTGTGTCATTCATGGCTCATCTCATAGCTCAATATTTCACTATGTGTGTGTACGCACACCAATCTGCCTCTGTCTCTCTTGCGCTCACAGCATGTTTAGCCACCAGGTATGTCTTCACAGTGTGTGAGCGGTGGCATAGAAGACAACATGCATCGTGCCTTGTTTATAACTCCCTTACAGTTGAAGATAATACACAACACAATTGTGAGCCGTACCTAGATCTCTGAGTCTCAAAATACAGGCAAGGTAGCATTAAAGAAGAGAAATTTAAATGAAGACCATTCCAGATTGTCAGAAAAATGTGCTTTATCAAGTTTGCTCTAGTTTATATTGCTTTTAACAGGGAGGTACCTTTTCATGTCTGCCAATGAGAAAATATGTGAAAGAGAATGTATAATTTAATGCATAAATAAGATGATTTATTTTGGGTGGGGGGATAACTACAGCATCGGAGTTGTAAGGCTGAGAACATTATACACATTATCACTCATCAAACTCTTTCTCCAAACTCCAAAATCTCTCTCTCTCTCTCTCTCTCTCTCTCTCTCTCTCTCTCTCTCTCTCTCTCTCTCTCTCTCTCTCTCTCTCTCTCTCAGTTTGTTGCAGCTTTAGCAGTTCTCTACTCACATATTCTCACATTGCTCAGAAATGTTCTGTCAGGAAACTCACTGACAGCCATGTATTATCATATAGGCTGAGTACAGCCCTAGCTCTTAATGAGGGAGCTCTCTTTTAACTGCCTGTCAGATGTGCTCATTGCAATGTCGCTGCTGGTGCAGAGTGGGCAATGCCTGTGAATACACTGTGCTAAGCTACTGGAATTATCTGCTCGGGTCTGTGTTTTTTCTGTACAGGGGGTGCAGATTGTGCTCATCTACTGTATGTCGAAACGGAGAGACAGAAATGTACTGTATTTTGTGAGAAATCAGTTGAGAGTTTACAGATACATTATTCTGTAAAAATTGTTATTGCTTTGCTTTGTAAGGGTTGGTACTGTAAAGGGTACAGTCTTTTTGGCTAGATGTCTTTTTGGCATTACCTAACCTTACTTAATTGTTTCAAGTTGCACACAACTGATGCAAAGTTACATTTAATTGATTCCCTTAGAGGGTAACAATGTTTGAATATTCAGTTTCGGTCATATGTAATCCTAAACAAAGAACATGTAGTGGTATCTAAAAACAATATTTCATGTTATCAGATCAACATTTTGCATATAGACAAGAAACTTAACAGTAATATCATAATCCTGTTAAAATGCTTCGAGGCATATTTCATTAAACATTTGTGGTTCTCACCTCCTTGGTGGAGATATTTTTAGAACGTGATAATTGAGCATTTGGCTCAGCAGAACAGAAGTCTTCATCTCTGGTTTGGAAGTGTGGGAGCCTGAAAATAACATAGATGGAGGGGAATTTTCCTGACCGTATACTGTACGGTATATGCTTTTCAGAATAATTTAGAGAGACTATATTACTGTGCAGTTCCTGTGCCAGACATGCCTTTTTTAGGTTGTAATGCCACCGCTTACAAATGATACATTGTGCATGCAATTATTTCTTTCTTCAAACTTTAAAAACTTAAATTCTTTATAGCTTTTCATGCTACAAAATCTTTTCATGACTACATTTCTGTATTTTTCAAAAATGTAGTAAATGTGTTTCCCCTCTGTCAGGATAATGTGGATCTTGGGGATTTGATGTTCTCCCTGTGTTACCTGCCCACCGCAGGCAGACTGACTATCACCATGATAAAGGCCAGAAATCTGAAAGCAATGGATATTACTGGTGCTTCTGGTAAGCGCGTGCATTATGTGGTCCTGCCACTGCAGCTTAATGTTTGTGCTGTGTCTTCAGTGGTAACCCCTGTAACTCTCTCTGGCTCAGATCCGTATGTGAAGGTTTCATTAATGTGCGACGGGCGCAGATTAAAGAAGAGAAAGACATCTACTAAAAGGAATACCCTGAACCCTGTCTATAATGAAGCCATTGTCTTTGATGTGCCACCTGAAAGTATTGATCAGATCAGCCTTCTGATTGCAGTCATGGACTACGACCGGTAAACAGATCTCCCTGTCTTAGCAAGCTGTTGCTAGTTTCCTCTCGTTTAACCCTTGTATGGTGATCATATTTGTACTGTGTGTGTTATATATTTTTTTTTTTTTGCACTTGCACATGCATGTGCATGTTTACTGTGACTTTCTGTCCATCTTGGGTTCACACATGTCACTTATTTATTGTTTCTTCTGACCAGCTGCGTTTTTCTTACGAGGGCAAGTGGGGCATAGCCCTACCATAAATAACTGCAAATTATACTGTAATAACTATATACATTCTGTCTATTATAGTGTAAAGTTATAATATAAATATATAATCTTAATTATTATCTATTAATATAACACCACCAAACAATTTGATTGGGTATGTTCTCTGTCTGGCGTGAAAACTAGAGAGACGAGGGTAGGTGACATTTTCTTTGCTCAGCTAACTCTGGAAACATGGGAACATATTAGAAACTCTTTAGACATATTAGAAAGTTTGCAGGAGAAATTCAAAATTAATCGCAATGGTGACCACAACAGCCACGGATTATTATCACTTTGCAGCTGCAGGAGCAGGAAATGGCTTTGCCTTTTGAATAAGTGGGGATGTTTTTTTTATTCAATGAAGTTGGCTACCAGTAGGCCTACTCGATGCTTTTTGCCACTAGAAAGGGTTTCGTTGCTGTCCTGGCAGCCTACTCAGTTGGAACAATATCAGGGAGTGTGTAAAAACAGGCTACGGTACTGATCACGGCTCACAGCTGTGATTCGGTGTAACGTTGGTGCCGAAGTTATAGGCAACTCACAGTAAACAGCTGTGCAAGTTACAGTACAGTTCAGCATGCGCCGTTTATTGGTTAATATAGATTAATTTAATAGAGAAAGGATAGTAAGCAATACGGTGATCTGTTTGTTTATTTAATATTTTTTGTGGCTTTGCCATCACAAACACTTTTGCAAATGTTATCAAGCAACACATACTGTAAATGTCCTGTATTACAAGCTGTAGCCTATACGTTTTCACATTAAGTACATTAGTTGGACGCCAGCTAATGTATCCTACTTTGTACTTTATTGACTTGGACAGGTACATTAAGCCCTATCAACACTCCCGATATGTTTAACCCTTTCTTCTGCTGTGTTCCCGACTAGCCTATCCCTTTACAGCTTGATCATAAAGTAGGCCTATATAACATTGTTCATATAAACCATGAAGGCCTAGCCAGTCTATTTCTCCACTTGGTCCTCTTATGAAGAGTATTCCAAATTTAACTCAAATGGTAAACCAATTGTTTGTGGAGATATGCTAATCGTTGTGGCACGAAGTTTGTGTGTAGTATTAAATAGACAGCTATTGATAATGATATCTCTCTCTCTCTCTCTCTCTCTCTCTCTCTCTCTTGGCCACCACTTCAAATTATGAAAATACTTAGATCAGGAATTATACTTCCGTCTGTCCATCACTCGCTCAATCACTTACACATTATAGTTGGTCAAGGCAAGACATTCAGACATTATACAACAGCATCTCACACTAACTTCATGCTCTGCAGATTGTTCTGGGGTTCAGGCTGAAGGAGCACCAGCATCTTCCACACTTACTGTATATTACCAATGGGTCCAGTGGACCCGAACACCATGTGTAATGTAAATGTGTATGGGGTGTGTGTGCAGTGTGAGGTTATTTACAATGTCATATAGTATATAATTCTTCACAGAAAATTAGCCAAAGCCAAGAAGCCTGGTGTTGAAATCATACCATTCATATTTTGGTTAACATTGAAAACGGGTCCCACAGAGCTGAACACCATACAAGGGTTAAACAATGTCTTGAAGCAGTAGTTTATATTTCACTCTTTACATGTTGGAGAATGGGTTGCTATATGGATTCTCTCCTGTGCCCACAGTGTAGGCCATAATGAGGTCATTGGCGTGTGTAAGGTGGGCAATGATGCAGAAAGCCTTGGTCGAGACCACTGGAGTGAAATGCTCACGTACCCGCGAAAGCCTGTCGCTCACTGGCATCCTCTGGTTGAGGTAAGTACTGAGAGAAATGAGAGAGAAAGAGAGATTTGTCGGTCTCTGAATGAAAAAGTGACCAAAATCTAATACATTTGCAGTTAAAAAATCACTTTGTATTGACATGCTGTGTATGGGAGTGTAGAATGTATGTGGAGAGAATTATGAAGAAAGGGAAAGAAGGAAGGGAGTTTAAACATAGCATCCATATGACCTGCTGGGCACTCAATTATACACTAATGACTTTATTATGTGCACTTCAAAGATATTTGTCTGCAGGAGAGATGTGGAAGGGTTATTTTTGTGGGAGGGTTAGGCTGGCTGACTGCTTAGACACAAACAAACTGAATATGGAGACAAATAGAACATCAAACTCGTTATTTAAAAAACCCTATTCATAAAGTTTGACCTTAAACTTTTCAATAGAGAAACAGAAGAAGGCATTTATCCTGTTCCCCATTAATTTGGATTTCAAGGTTTTTACACTTTCCAATAGCAGTGCAATGCAATCATATGTGCACAGATTTACACTTACTGTAGCCTACAGTAAAGGGTAATTTCTGCAAACTTTTAGATAGACCTCTTTTTCTCTTTTTCAACATGTGGAAATCATTTGTAACCAGAATCGAAATAAGTACATAAGAATTTGAGAAAATACATCCATTTCAATATTAAGCATTTGAAAAAGATACATTTTAGGTGAGTTACTGTAGAGATTGTGGTCAGAATATAAACCTGCTATGTGAGCATAGGCTCTCTTTTAGAACATCGGATAACAGTTTTGTGATCCAATTGCCTCTAGTATTTGTATATGAGGATTAGCAAATTATGATACAATATGTTATAAACACAACTATGTGTTGTTCGTTCTGCTTGTTTTTTCTCTATAGTATCAGGGGACCACAGGCAGTCAGGGAGGGTCCTGTAATTCCCTGAAGACACCACCTTCTCCCTAGCCTTGACCAATAGTTGACCAACATAGGAGCACTTACCGTCTCTTGAAGCCCCAGTGAAAGCTTTGGACAACTACTACAAAGCTTGCAAGGTCCTCAAAACAGGAATGTGACAAAAAGGATGGCTGTAAGAGACCCACAATTTCCTTAGCTCTGTTTCTATAAGAGCTTTGCATGGAAGGCTGGGTTGGCTCTGTTGCATGTTGAGTGACCACAAAATATGTTTTCTTTTCTAAAGTGTTCCCTTAAAAAAAATCGACATTAGGCAAACAGCAAAGACATTTTAAATGTTTGTCCTAAGCCAGGGTTTGTAGTTATTGTTTTTATGTACAGTATTGCTACTTGTTTTAAATGGGGTGTGTCTGTATTGCACTGTGTGTACTTTACAACCAGTTGAACTGCCATATATTTTATTAATTTGGTGGTGAACTGGTGCATGAGGTTCTGATTTGGTGGGATATCTTCTTTGTTTGTTTCTGTTTTGGAAATATATTGTGAAGTTCTGTCAGTTAAACATGACGTGCAGTGGCAGTCCATTTCTAGACTATCTGTAGATGAAGAATTCAAAATATTTCTCAAAGTGGTACTGGTGAGTGCACCACTGTCTGATGCACAATCAGGTTTTTTTTATTTTTTATGTGACTGAATTTCTAGCTTTTGTTTTTAGAAATAATAATATTAAAAAGATGAGTGCCCCCCCTGTGGTGGAGAGGGCAAAAATATTGTGCTGGAAATGCAGTAATGTTTTTGTGAAGGAACAAAATGTAAGAAAATTAAATTAACATTGTTGGAAAACATTAATACGGTGGATTGAACGAGTTTAATTTCTTTCATATAATTTGCTTTCTTATGCTACAATTTAAATGAATATGACAGCCTCAAGTGGCCTACTGTACAAGTGACAATTGCTGCATGTGTCTGTGCAGATTACAAATGCCTGTAGGCACATTACTTAAACATACCCTTGCTTTAAAAAACTGCATTTGCATATGTAAGATACATAGTTTACTGTAGTGGCTCAAATGGTATAATGTTATACATTGACATTAACTATCCTTGAGAATAATATATGATTTTGGTTATATCAAATATCTCACACATCTAAATTCAAATGAATATGGCATTCTTGTTGTTGGGAAATGTAGAAAAATCTACAAAACTATTTGCAGTTCAGGGATGATAATGTGTAGGCTATTTGTCTTTAGTTTGGCTTCTACAATGGACAACTGAAAAGTGTTTCTAGAGTTTGATCTATGTTTTTACCATCTCTCTAATGGTGCAACACGTGTAAAATCCAAACTGTGGAGTATAGTCACTGCTGGTCTATTCATGTATGAGACTGAATCGTATTACGACTATTGTCATAGTGTCACATATTGTATGCTGTTCAGGGACTCAGCACATATTCACATAGTAGGGAAATATTAATTCAGGTACAGTATGTAATGATACTAGTTAGAGCCAATCATGCTCTATTGACGGTCCAGCTTTGTCTGTAAATCAAGGCTTCTCACACATGGCATATCTTAGACTTCTTTGCATTCTCTCAGCTACAGCTTCCATTAAACTCTTAGCTAGCTGCTAATGACTGTGCAGCTCAAGATGCATAATGCAAGTGTACTAGTGTATTTATTAGCATTCAGCGTTTCGCTGCCGTGCTGTGCGTGCCGTGATGTGTGTGTTTTGCGCACACAACCTAGCCTAGTCGCTATCATCTGCTAACACCTTCCATAATTATTCCTCTCCCTGTACCGTGTGTGTATTTCAAAGAGAATTTTCTTCAGCAATAACTAAGCGGCACTTATAATGTTAAACAAATAACAAATGTTTTATATTTGTTCTAAGTGTGCTGTCCAATTTTGAAAAATAGCATGGACCCATCTAATATGAAGTTGATGTGCATTGTGGTAAAAATGTGCTGAAAAGATGGTCCTGAAAGAAAGTCCAGACCTGACAATTACAGAAATGGCCTGCTGCACTTCAGTAACACCCACACTGACACAATGTCATGTTGCCAACCAGACCCGAACAACTGGTGTGACTTTTTGGACATTATTGGTATGTTCAGATGGCTTCTCTAGCCTACAGTACTTCATGTTCCACAATTGCAAAACATTGGTAATGATATGATACCTTCTAGCTTCAGTGATAATTAACAGTGTTCTCCTAAGAATACATTATGATGCATTGTATTTGCACATTTCACTACTGTATCTGGTTACAATTTGCAAGATTGCTGTAGTAATAGATTTGTACATTAACGGACAAAATGTAGCTGTTTCTTTTCAATGTAGTTTCGTTTAAGTGCTTTGTGGGTGAATGCATCCATCCATCTTCATCCACTTAAACCTAGTCAGGTCACGGGGGCAGCAGCTCCAGCAGGGGACCCCAAACTTCTCTTTCCTGAGACACATTAACCAGCTCTGACTGGGGGATCCCGAGGCGTTCCCAGGCCAATGTGGCGATATAATCGCTCCACCTAGTCCTGGGTCTTCCCCGAGGCCTCCTCCCAGCTTGACGTGCCTGGAACACCTCCAATGGGAGGCGCCCAGGGGGCATCCTTACCAGATGCTCGTACCACCTCAACTGGCTCCTTGCGACGCAAAGGAGCAGGGTTACCTCTCCACCATGATAAGGTGATGGTTCCCGGAGAGGATGATATTGATGGCAGTGATACATCATTATTACAGCAATATCTCTCTTTGCCAGTAATTTTACTAGATTTTTAATGTAGTTACAGTATCTGCCTAGTGAATTACTTTAAAAAGCTGTCCAATAGAGTTCAGTTGAGAGTTGAGAGTTCAAATACACTTTAACAAGGAATATATTATTTATTTCAGCAATAACACTTTTCTGACGAAAGTGGTTAAATATTCCATGCAATATTTGCCCTTTCATAATCTGCTTGGTAGTCATCTGCATTGTGCTCCACTCACCATTCATTTGCCCCTCTTTTCAATAAAACATCCTTCTCCAAGCCAAGTATGATCATATTCAGAAGTGCATAATAGTAAAGGCAAATAAAAGGAAGAAAATCAAAGTAGCAGGATAATGGCATATTTTTATAACATACTGTGTGTACAGTATAGGCATCACAAATGAAGAATATAGTGGAAGTTCAGGTAGGATAGGAGTCGTGCTACTGTAGCTGGATCGTCAGCTGAGAGACCATCTGATCTGCTGCTTTACACGCACTGGACAAATAGTTATGATGCTATTTAAGATGGCTAAGCCTGCCACTTCCCCTGATAGCCCGTTAGCGCCTTCCTATTCCCCCTGCACCCCGTTGTTCTGGTGTGTGTCTGTGTTGCTCGTCGTCTGTTGTCATGTGGCTTGCTCTTTTCTGTTTCCGGGATGGGGGAAGGGTGCTGTCCCTGCCTGTGGCTTTCCATGTACATTAGGCACATGGCAGTGCAGAGAGCTCCCAGAACAGAGTCATACCTCAAAATATATATATATAACGTAATGCTAATAAAATAATATTAGACATTTTGAAATGAGGAATTGGCAAAACAAACATTCAAACATTCACCAAATTCACCCAGAAGGACAAGCTATTATATTCTTAATGGATCCAATCAACATGTTCATGGCATATCTTAAAACTCAGAAGCATCGTTATACGTTTAGTATTTTTAGTAGTTTTCCCAATCAAAACAGCAGTAAGAAGACTAGTTCACATTCCCCTGGAAGGGTTGGCCAGTGTACAGCATCTCCTGAGGAATAAAAGACGATATGAGCCATCATGGTGTATCATGGTTTGCGGGAGTAGGAACTGCATTATACAGTAAGGCTTCCATGTCTCTGCCTATAAAAAGATTACGTCTATGAAAAAATTAGAAACATATACAAATAAACAAATTAATGAAAATACAATGAGCATGCTGTGACGTTCTGACATGAATGCCCATGTCAGCTTGTCAAATCTGCAGTCGCACTGGGTGAAGCCTTTTAATACATAACACAAGAGAACATACATGGGGAAAGAAGACATGGAATAGAAGCTGAGGGAGATGAGAGAGGACTATATTGTAGCTTTGCTGTTATCGTCAATGAGAGCTGTCTCGACCTGTTTACAGTTCTCTGTGTGTGTACTGTATCTGGGATAGGGGTGATGTAAGTGTAACCCCTGACCTGTTTAGCTATTCTTCTTGCCCTGCTTCGTGCAGACAAATGTTATCCAGTGTCTGCAATAAAGGAGCACATCTGGACATTATATCACTTATGTATGCTTGCTCATCAATGGCACAACATTCAACATTGGTATGCTAAATGCTACGCTGGTACACTGATAAAGTACAATGTCACTCATACTGTACTTAAAATAACATGTAAACTCTCTCTCTCTCCTCCTTAGCTAAGCTTATCCGTACAGTTACTGTAATGTTAACTTACTGTTGTTTTTTGTTGTTGGGTTTTTTGGCATCTGAGCCTTAATCTCTTGTGATCGTAATTGGGTTTTGTACTGTGTAATGTGTCTCCAGTTTCAACCGGCAGCTGCTGTAAGTAATCCGGTCTTGTCCTTTGCCCGTTTTAATGGACCAGAGAACTACTGTAGATACTGTAGCAATGTGATGCAGATGCACCTGACCCTTCACACGAATGCCTCGTGATTTCTGTAAAACTACACAAGTTAGAAAACACTCAGTTGGCACAGAAACACACACAATTATTGAATTATTCTATACAATATTATACCAACAGATAACAATAGTTACTCTCCTGTATGTACTTTAATTTGTAGTAGGCCACAGTAGGTCTAATATAAGTGCTCAGCGGCAATTTGATTAAATTCTCTAAACATGAAGGAGGATAGATAATACTGTACACATAACTCTGTTGTGGTGTTATATTTCCTGCTGTTTCATGATTTTATAATACATGGATTACTGCAGGCTACTATGTCATGGTTTATATTTTAGTAAGAACAAGAGAATATATTGACTTGTGGTGCACTCTGTTGGCAAAACAAAGTATAGCAGAACTTGGCAAACAAAAAAGAAAATACATAAGTACACTGGCACACAGTGGCAACAAACAATGGTGCAAACATGTTCCCAAATGAAAAAATAAAATATATAACTATTTTATCTTTGAACATATAAGATATACAGTATATTCTCCATATTCCAATTTTCAGCCGTCTTATATTTGTAGGCCTTCATGAAGTCAGTCAACATTCATTAGAAAAAGACAGAAATTGCTTTAACCTCCTTGCGACCAAATTAAAAAAGGAATCTGTTAGTCATTTCTTTAAAATACTTGCCCTTAACAGTTTATAAATACATTTTGTGTTTAAAAAAATTGAAGATTTCTGTCAACAGTTTAGGAGCAAGATGCATATTTTAATTTGCTTTAGGTATCATTATAACGTGTGTACACTGTCATCATCATAAAGCACTGTGTATTTTTAGCATTAGAATTTGCTGGTGCAATCATTTGGGTCTGGGCCAGCTCTGATGCATACATTATAGTGACTGTTGGCCAGAGGGGGCAGAGTGGAGTTATTTTTTGTTCCGGCACCGATGCGCTACCTAACACAGACAACAATAAAGGCATGTCAGTGTGTGGAAACAATATGCACCCGTAGTCTCTATTGCAGTACAGACTTGATGACAGCAAATTCATAGGATTTATACTGCCATATATTGGCGTCGATGCATCAATGCGTCAGTTTACTCTGACAATTCACGGGTCCTTCTATAAAAGTAAAGTAAAAGTACTTACTTAGTGTTTACATACTTAGTGTTACAGTACTAGTGTTTTTATGTAAAAGAACAAAACAAAACACTATGTTTAAAGAAATAAACAAACACACAGTCTATAAATATCTAGCTTTTACGGTGCTGAGTGGAGTGGAGTCTATATAGGCCACAAAATGAGAGGAGAGTATAAACCCGTAAGCCACATTCAGGAGTTATTTACATGGACGTCAGGATGGTTGTTTCTGCTTTGCAGTTACACAGAGTACTACCAGAGAAAGAGAAGACCTGTCTTCACTAGCTTTCCTCATCAGCCTTTTACAGCTCTGTCTGTCAGGGGAGGAACTCTCTCTTCTCCATTCCCTGTCTCTTCATCAGCCACCTCTGGACATTCCACTATAGATCATAAGCAGTTTATAAGGTCCTACGTTGCCATGGAGTCAGAAGCCAGCCACGCATTAGAGACTGCCTTGGAGCAAATGGAAGGCATTATCGCTGGTAAGTGTTCCTTCCTCTGTAAGTCCTATGAATCAGCAGACTCCCTCTAGTTGGTGATTATTGGTCTCATATGATTTGGCTCTAGCCCATTGAGATGTATCAAGTCAGAGACCCATGCTAATTTAAACTATGACCACTGAAATACATAACAAGAATGTTCTCTTTTCTTTTTATTTATTTAGACCAGAGCAGGGTTTATTTGAACCTATATATATATATATATTTGAACCTAACCCTAACCCTTTTTTATTAGTGGGGACCCTTTGAACTGCGCTTTAGCTCTTTCTTGCTCTACTTTATCATACTTTACTTTCTAACTCAATCCTGCAGTATTTTGACCCATTTGCATGGTCAGAAACCATTATCAGAGTGATCATAAGAAATGCCAGCACATTGCACTAAACTGTGATTAAACAAAAATAACATAAATCAATGACCCTGATAACTGATAAAAACAACAAGAATATAATGCCAAAATGGTCCCTAATAATAATAATAATAATAATATTAATAATAATGATAATAATCTATATTTATATAGCCCTTTTCATACATAATTGCACTTCAAAGTGCTGTACAGAGATGGAATACATGCACAAATGTGCTTCCCATCAACAAGAAAAATACAAAATCCATCCATCCATCCATCTTCATCTGCATATTCGGAGTCGGGTAGAAACATTTAAATTAAAACAGGTGCATAAAGGAATACAATAAAGATACATAACATGATACTGAAATGACGTGTTAATAAAAATGGTTAAAGGAATCAGATGAAAGAAATATAAGAGAAATTAAAACCTAAAAAGATCGCCCCCGAGTCCACCACTGGTGTTCCCTAATGATTTCACTGAGTGGCAGCTTGTATAGTGAAAATAATAATGGGCCAAGGCAACTCCCCTGTGCAACCCCATACGAAATGTTGTGTTTCTTAGACACATGCTTTCCAAGACTGATGCAAAACTGCCTTCCTTTGAAGTGGGTTTGAAACCAATTTAGCACATTATCAGAGACACCCACCAATTTCTGAAGCCACTTTATTAGTATGTCATGATCAACGGTATCAAGCTTTTCTCAAGTCTGCACATTTATAAGAATTTGTTTTTCTCTCCCCTATGTCGTGTGAACTGCAGTACTACAGGTATGCTTATAGCCTCGTGAATCATCTTAATCTTGCAAACTCCAATTCTATTTCACCTCAAGAAATCAGATGCACTGCTGATCGACATAATCTTTTCAAGACCTTAACATTAGCTTTATTTGACCATGGGGATACTTTACCAGTTGATCTTCTTTTAGTCTTTAGTGGAGCGGCAGTATTTAGAGCACATGACATGCCATCATTCTAAATTAGTAGGCCTATATCATATTGGTATATATACCTTTGATATCCAGTAGTATTTACTGTACGCAAAAGAAAATGTAATATACATGTGACATTTTACAAGTTACACTGCACTACACGGTCACCTAACGGTCACACTAACACATACAATATAGACCTGATATGCTTATGTTACAGTGAAGCAGCGCCCCCCAGAGGTCATTTAATATATGTCGGGTCTGAGATAACAGGCTAAATAATGCATACTAAAACTAATGATACTTCTGTTGCTGACACACCTCAAAGCTTTATGGTATATTAAGTATCCATACTTACCTAAAATGGATTAACATTGTGTAGGGACTCAATGTATGGAATATTTTTTGTACTAATAGTGAAGACGCATTTCTCATGCAGGATCCAAGGCAGCTGCAGCGAAAGGACTCTGCATTCTGGATCAAAGGTCTCAAGCACTAGCACATAATCTCACACCTTCCCTGCCCCTTGATCCCGGCCTCAGGGTTCTTCAACTGACAGAAGACCTCAGAGCAGTGCTGACTGGACATGATAGTACTGAGGAACAGGGGTCCCTCGGGAAACAGGTCTCCGTCAACACAGCTCATATAATACTGAATTGGTTGGAGAGAGGGGAGGTGAGTAACGTAACGGATTACAACACTCGTAATCTGGAAAACACCAAAATACGGAAAACTCAGATAAACTGCACGGATACATACCAGGCCCATTATAGCCGGCCCAGTATAGTCGTATACTTTATTAACAACATCCAATATGCTCAGATATAACGTGTGTTAATGAAAATGCTAAGGAACGGATTGACCAGTCAACAGGCTACATAAAGACAGGATGTACTGCAGGCCAGAGCATAAATAAGGCTCCATGGGAGGAGTCCAGGTTAAGCCTCATATGGTTTGTGTTTACGATCAGCTCTGTCTCTAAGGTCTTTCTTCCGTTCTGCTCGAGAGCCGTGAGCGGGAGGCTGGATCTATTGCACCGGTAATGAGTTCCAGAGCTAGCGTTGAAACCCCAAGTAGCTGCAGACAACCCCCCACCCCGCAACACACATTTCCCCATACCTCCGCACACACACACCTTCACTTTGTTAAAGTAGGTATGATGCCTAGAAAGTCCAGAAAGCTTGTTGAACAGATACCTTCACCTCCTCTGCTTTCTACCTTTTCTTGTTTTCTTATTCAGGTGAACCCAGTCCTCGCCCTCCACCTATGTCCAGCCTCCCGTCACCCTCCCCTTCTCCAACACACACACACACACACGCACACACACGCACACACACACACACACAAATGCTTTTTTTCTGACTTTAACGTGCCTTGGTCCACATCTGAGAAGCATGTGCTGCCACACAAATGTATGTGCTGCTGCACACGTTCTCTCTCTCTCTCTCTCTCTCTCTCTCTCTCTCTCTCACTCTCTGTGTCTCCGTCATCACCCTCTCTCTCCCTCTCTCTGGTGTGCCCCTTTAGAAAGCCCCCCATATGCACAGAGTGAGAGAGGTAGTAAAATGCATACAAACAACAAACACAAAGAGGGGTGTGTGTGTGTTGGTGGGGGGGGGGGGGGGGGGGTTGAAAAAA
>JAODUH010076222.1:0-15831 GCA_027564835.1 Typhlichthys subterraneus
CGGTTTTGTCGAGGTTGAGTTTGAGGTGATGTGTATGCATCCAGGCGCTGATGTCGGCTAGGCATTCAGAGATTCGGAACGAGATTAGTTTGTCAGATGGCGGGAAGGACAGGTAGAGTTGAGTGTCATCGGCATAGCAGTGAAAGGAGAATCCATGAGCAGAAATTACAGGGCTGAGGGATCTTGTGTACAGTGAGAATTTTGCATCTTTTTGAAATTGTGAAGCTCTATTTTATTTGATTCAGACTTGATTAACTTTTTTGGAATTCTGTTGTCCAGCAAGCAGAGGCTCCTTCTGATCAACACTCCTCTCCAGAACACTCTGAAGGAGCTCTGGACCATGATCCACTTCCTACTGCCGGGAATTACTAGGCCTTACTCTGACTTCCCAGTCAAGGCTGGCACAGACCAGAACCAGGACTACTGTCACAAGCTGGTTATTCGACTGCACAGGGTGTGTACTGTGTATAGCTCTCCACCAGTAACTGTGATGTTACTGCCATTATTATACAGTCAACAAATCAACTGTAAAACAACGTGCTTTTATTTTACATTTTTTAAAATCTATTATCATAAAAGGCTCTATTGTCCAAGGTTTTCTCAAGCATTCCAATGTCAAAATATCTGGCCCAGTAAAGATTTTGAGGCTCCTTGAGTCTCACACGTGTGTGCTGCTGTTGCAGATGATCCAGCCCTTCATCCTCAGGCGCTCCAAGCGGGACGTGGAGAAACAGCTCCCCAAGAAATACGAGCACATCCTCAAGTGTCGTCTGTCCAGCAGACAGCAGAGCCTTTACGAAGACATCCTTACTCAACCAGGGTGAGAAAGCGCATCAGCACTACATTGATGCTGGTTTCCTCTTGATTTGTAATGGTCTCACGCATACAGGAGTTTGACAGGCCTTGTGTCTCACATTTGTTTTGGAAGTGTGATTAAGTCCTAGCAATCTGCGACAGGAAATATAAGTACTTGTATGGTGCTGAACTTCTAAGCCCTTGGCTCAATATCTTTCTGACCTCAACATGAATCCACATGCTGTCATTATTTCATAACAAGGTTGTTTTTAATTGATTAATTCATGGTTTTGTTACATTGATGTTCAACAGATTAATGTGTTTGTTTTGTTTGTTAAACCATCAGCTCTAACGTTTTGGTTTGATTTAAGCCCTCATTTAATGTGATTAAGCTGTTGATCACCAACTATATTAATATGTATGTGTGTTCTGAAGTTACTGCAGTTCGATGTTATAATTCCTCATTTCAGTCTTTACCAGATATTTATATATTAAATTAAACACTGCAATAATTTGTGATTACAACCATATGTATACATACATACTCAGCTTTGTAAACACATTAGCAGTATGTTTTTGCGAAACTATGCAACAGAATGGTGGATAAAGGCTGGTCTGGTTGTGGTCTGCGAACAATGTAATATCTTTGGCCAAATATTAGCGTGAGGGACTTGATACCAAGGCAAGGAAGATGTTAAACATAGGGCCCATTTCATCTGAGCCTCTCACTGAGCCTCTCTGTCCCTGCAGAGCCCAAGAGGCGCTGAAGACGGGCCACTTTGTGAGTGTGCTCCAGGTTCTGATGCAGCTGCAGAGGGTGTGCAACCACCCCGACCTGGTGGCTCCCAGACAGGCAGGCAGCTCCTACATCTGCTCCCCCCTGCAGTACAACACCCCCTCTCTGGTGCTGGGAGCCCTGCAGGAGGACCCCTGGAAGGTACTGTACACTAATGGTCACATTGGGTCATGAATGCGCCCGTCCTATAATGCAGGGTTTCTCCTAATGATGCGTATCCATCTGTTGACGCGCTGTTTTTGTCTGTCTTTGACTCCTCGTGCTAGACGCTGGACCTCTCCATATTTGACCTCATCAGCAACGAGAGCCGACTGAGCCGCTATCAGACGGAGGCTATCGCCAAGCTGAAACCCAGCCAGCAGCTCATAGAGGAGATCCACAGTGCTGCAGATCCACCGCCCAGGCCCAAGCCCTGCAAGATTAAACCCATGAGGTCGGAACTCTGCTCTTTAACCCCCCGAGAGCCCTCGAGAGATGCTCCTGTTGTTTCAGTTTGTTTGTTAGTTAGTTCTAGTAGTAATAATGTAATGGCGTCTGTCTATATTCAGGTTGTTTCAGCCAGTGCAGTATGGCACTAAACCAGAGGGCCGCCTGGTTGCTTTTACCACTGTTGCCAGCCAGCGTCTCACCACCACCACCACCACCACCACTACGGCTGTCTCCACCACTGGCCAATCAGCCCAGGCCAGGGGCAAGTCCCCCGTCCCCACCACAACTGCTCCAACCACACCTCAGGGTGAGACCACATCACTAAGACTGGTATAATGCTAGAAATAGCAGGCCGGCGCATTTGGGAGAGGTTTTCACAGCAGGGTTTCATGTACCGCAGTGAGCGCAGCCAGACCGCAGACCTATCCACATTATCGCATTTTACCTTGGTTGTGCTAAACCTGCGGCTGATGTAATCAGCTAGCAATATGCAGTTGGTACATGAGGCCAACAGTGTCTTGTGTTTGCCAGTAGATGATTATTTACTTAAGAAAATTAGGCAGCATAGACAGTTTTCCAGTCTAGCCTGGTTGTTTTTTCACACCCTGGTTAAACAGTTTTTGTTCAGTGTGATCCCCTCCCCTCCCCTTCCATCATTCCATTTGTCACTGCTCAAATAGCTGATATGCTCAGCCAGCAAAGCGTAAATATATTCTAAATATTGCTTGTAACGTTTAATTTTGATTCCTCCTTACTGATCACACGCTCACTATTTAATTTCTTTGGAGATTTTCCTTCGGTGGACCTGGAATCTGATGGTTTGGACTGAATTTTCATCACCTGTTAACAGCCGCTTCAATTCCCAATTCCCTTGTACTTGTACTCCAGCAGTGGTGTTGACAGCTACCCAGAGAGCCCAGACTGCCTCTCCTGCAAGCAACAGCAGCAGCAGCCACTCCACTGCACCTACTGTAGCCTCCTCTGGGAGCAGCAGCCTTGGGCAGCATGTGCTGGGGGCCGCCCCTGTGTCCCTGGGCCAGGCCCTGGCTGGCACAGTGGTGGGCCCCATGGGTGCACAGGTGCCCAGGCCGGCTCTTGCCCCCAGCCATGCCGTCCAGCCCAGCGTCCTGTCCCAGAGGCTGGTTTTTACATCCCAGGCCCAGGCACGGTTGCCTAGTAAGTGGCCTCCACACCCCCCACCCCCCGCCCCCGGCACCACAGAAACGGGCTGCTCTGACTGGAGGCCTCTCCCGGGGACACTGCTGATGTGTGTTTCAGTCTGGCGCTTCAAAGCTGCCCTTCTTCATTCCAGTACTAACCACACCATTCTATGTAGATTGTGCATTGTTGTGGCAGCTGTTCCACTGATTTCTAGGTTCTTTGCCTTAGTATCTTCACAGCACCGTGCAGTTTTGATCTTCTCCCAAGGCTGTCTATAAATGACCCTTGTCCGGTCAGATCTCTAGCCATATCAGCAGCATCTCTACGGCCTCAACATCCCCAGTCTCTTTCCTGACACCTGCATGTCTGCAATGGAAACGCCTGCTTGTTTTTACTCCATACCACCACTATTTTAACCTTAAGGTTACTTCACTCCCTCCTATAATTGTTTTATTTCTCCTCAGTTACTAATATTCCTGTCTCTTGCGTCAGCCCAGCTGGAGGAAGCCTTTCCAAAGTGTTGGTTCTCGTATTTCTTTGAATTTTCTTTTTTGCTGCCGTTATGTTTTCACGTCTGCCGATGGACACCAAAGCATGTTCTATTTTACACCTTAAACAGCTCCCTTCCTGAGATGCCAAGCCTTTTCAATAATAACAACACATCTCAATGCCCATTCTTGGGGTGGGGTTGGGGGGTGGGGGGGCAAATGTGTGTTCTAAATAGTCAATATATTATTAAATAAAAATTTTACCTTTTTCATATATATATTTATATATATATATTTTCATTTTATATTTAAAATGTTTTAAATTGTAGAAGTAGAATCACTCAAAATAATCGTGTATTATTCCATCATAATTATATAGATGTGTTACCATTGAAAAGGCAGTCAAGTGCAAATTCCTACTTTTAAATGAACATGTCTAATTTCAGGGACTCGAAGACTGATACGGCCGTGAAGAGCGTGAACAGCGCTCGCTCCAGTAATTAACCCATGCATGCCATGTCTGAGTTCCACTCTGCGACTAACTAAAATGTGGCTGTAAGGCAACCCGGTGATGTGCTGCAGTCCTTGACCGACGTCTGGCTCTTTGTTTTGACGAGGCATCTCTGGGCACTCGCCCTGTGCTTTTCTCCCTGGCCGTTGAAGGTGGGGATGGGAAGATTGCACAGCTGGCAGCTGGTAACATGGCAGTAGGCCAGAACCGCATCGCTCAGCCCGAGACCCCGGTCACCCTGCAGTTTCAGGGCAACAAGTTCACCTTGTCTCCCAGCCAGCTGCGGCAGCTCACCACCGGGCAGCCTTTGCAGCTCCAAGGTACTCGGTGATGTCCGCCCTGTTGTGAACCTGTCTTGTTTCTTTAGCCATGTCCATGGGCTTTGCCAGTCCAAGCAAAGCATCTGTCTAATGGCGTTCCGTGTGCACCCAGGCAACATCCTGCAGATTGTGCAGAACCCAGGTACACCGATCCTGAGGACCCAGGGTCCTGTGGTGATGCAGACGGTGCCCCTGGCTGTCCCGGTCTCCAACTCCTCTGCTCCAGCTGGAGCGGCTCAGGCTGCCCCGTCCGCAGGTCAGCCTCGTGCTTGTTTCTATGACCAGTTACGTAGATGCATAACTTTTAATGAACGCCACGCTATCCACGCCCATTGATGTCCGTGCTCTGATGTTCTGTTTAAAGCCGCCGGTGTAGCCACCAATGCCACCACAGCCGCCTTCAGGCCTAACGCTGGAACCCCCGTAGCCGCCCAGGTCAGTGCCTTGCTCTCATATTCAGTCATGCTGGTGACTGACTGTGTCAGCCTCACACTAAGGCTGTGTAAGAATCTGGCGATACGATACAGGGGCCACTATGCGATATATTGCGATACTGAAAGCAAGGCAAACTGTCATAGCAATGCTAATGTGTGGCGCCACTGCAAAAAATAACACACTTATATAAAATAACACACTTGCTCAAGGACTTCAGATGTGAATTAGCTTTAAGCTAAATCTGGTAACAAGCATCTTTCCTCTTGTTTGAGGTTAATTTATTTTGTAAATATAAATAATATATTATTTTGTATATATAAATAAATCCCTTTTTTACAAATAAATGTAGTAAAAACATTAAATACAAAAATATTTGATTGATACCGTGATTTTGAGTATCGATACAGTATCGGGAGGTGTATTGATATTTTCTTACACCCCTACTTCACATGCGCACGTGTGTGTGTGTGTGTCCAGGAGTCCTCTGAGGAGAAGAGCCAGCAGGTGAAGGAGCGCCTGCAACGCCTCTTCCAGGCCAACGAGCGGCGCTGTAGCAGCAGCGCGGTGCTCTATGGCTCCGAGCTGCTCCGGGCGTGCCGCGTGGTGCCGGGGCCGCGGCCCTCCTCCGCCCTGTCTCCCGGGGGCTGGAGGTGGGCGGGCAGGGAGAGCTGCTTGCGTGCTAGGAGGACGTGTGTCGCCACCACCTCCCACCTGCTGGCTGCGCTGCTGTCCACGGAGGAGCGGCTGGAGGCTGGCAGCAGAATTGTCAAGAGGTATGTCGTCTTGTGTGGTGCACACCGACTCAGCACGGCCCTGCCTGGTGGCACTCCATGTGGGCCAAGTTAACGTTCTCTCTTTAAATAAAGAATAAATAAATAATACAAAAGCCCTGCCTGATCTTGGTAATTATGCACTTTATTTGCTTTTAGCTATTCTGAGGAATGAATATGTAATAGTCATTTATTAATTCATTTTTAGTACTGTAATTTCTGGCATATACAGTTATGATACTTGCCTAAATTACCTTAATTGTAAGCCTAGTAGAGACTGATGATGTTCTAAATGGCTACTATATGAGTCAAAATCTTGGATTCACTGGTGATTTAGATTTATTGATTCACATTAGTCTCAAGGGGCTTAACATGCTAACGTTTAATGGAACCAAACGACACCCCTGAAACATAAATGCAGAACAACGTCAATGTAAAGTGAGCTTTCTCTCCACACTGAACCCTCAGGTTGTCGTGTGTGGAGCCAGCTGCTGTAGCGCCCCCTCCTGTCCTGTACGCATCCAACCCCCCGCTCGCCTACACCCTCCGGCAGAAGGCCCACAGTCGTTACCTCCGGGAGGCCGGCGCGCCGCACAACGCGGAGATCCGGCGTGCGGCGTCTCGACAGCTCCACCCCTTCCCTGACGTTCAGCTGATGCAGATGGACTCGGGTGAGGCTGGAGCCACGCACCGCTTTGCTATACCTGCCACGCACCACGGCAGCACCACTCAATACGCATGACCCTCTTCCTTCCTGAAGGGAAACTGGAAGCTCTGGCCATCCTTCTGCAGAAGCTACGCACGGAGAGGCGGCGCGTGCTCATCTTCACCCAGATGGTGAGCATGTTGGACATTCTGGAGGCCTTCCTGGACCACCGGCAGCTCACCTACGTCAGGGTGGACGAGAGCCTCTCTCCCGAGGAGCGCAAGGTGAGGTTTCCCCCCGTAACCGCGGTCCCTTCACACGCAATCGAGCACCTTGCTGAGCGGACGACATCTGTCCTGAAGCCACGCGTGTGGCAGGATGTTGCAGACAATTGTGTCTAAAGGCAGACGGATTTTAAATTGACGTCTACTACGTTCAGTCAGCATTTTGAACCGAATGCTACTTCTCAGTAACGTTTGCTATGGTCTTGACTGTCTTCTGCATTTGCTGTGTTTTAGTCATGTTTAGTGGGTGTGACCACACACTTTCTTTGTTTTGATCAACCTCGCTGACCAATTATCCAATATAAAACTCTGCCCGCTAATTAACTGGACGTTTAGTTTATTGCAGTGTCTGTTCACTGAGGGTAAAATTAGCATACTGAACTCACCCAGCGAGAGAACATTGAAGAAGCAGGTTAGGCATCTTGCATCTATAAAGCATATATGCATGTGTATATAGAGGCTTGCTTTTCTGTTCCTCCCTGTCTAACACTAGAACCTCCCAGAGTCAGTGCAGAGTTCTGGCTCCATAAGGGGACATACTACTTTGCTCTCTTCCCTCCCTGCTGGATGCTGTTCCTCCCAGGGCCTTAAGAGATGCAGACACTGCGCCTTGTTTCACCCCTGTACTGCTTACTTGCATAGCTTCTTCTTTGTGTATTTATTTGTTTGTTAGCTCTAGCTGCTAAATGTTCTTCTATGTCAAATAGTGTCAAATCAGGAATGTGCCCGTCTCACTTGAACTTACCTCTTGCACACGGTGTCATGTCTTGCTTCTTGTTGGGTCAGTGAGCTGAGTTGAACTGTGCCCAGAGCTCAGTGCTTCGTGAACCGGTGAATAAGTGCACAGACAGAACCGTTCGCAGCGGTTCCAATAAGCCACAGTGACGTGCTACACAAGCGAACTGTGTGACCCTGTCCGTGCTCTCCGCAGGAGAATGTGCGGAGGTTTAACGGGAACAGCCAGGTGTTCTGCAGCATCCTGAGCAACCGCTGCTGCTCTGCGGTGGGCTCTGTGTGTGACGCCGACACCATCGTCTTCTACGACACAGACCTGGACCCCAGCATGGACGCACGGACGCTGGAGTGGTGTGACAGAGTGGGCCGCTCCAAGGACATACACATATACAGGTCTGCATTGGATTGACTTTAGATACTGTACCACCCTCTCCTCCCTGGTCACATATCAATCACGTATGACAGACAAGTAGGCCTGTCGTGCTATATATGAACATGACCTACATTTGTTAAAGGTTGGTAATATTGTCTGTTGTATTTACATACATCTTTCTGACATAAGACAGTTAGCCATGTTGTGCTGCTTCTGTGCTCTCGTCTTCCTGCTCAGGCAGCACTCTACGCACGCACGCACACACACATACACGAAAGAAATGTTCCTCGATGTTTTAATAGGGGTTTTCCAGACAACTGTGTAATTCCAGCCAGAGCCTTTTTCTTAATTTATTGCGTTCAAGGTATATTTTTTATATTTAGGCAAGCAATTAAATTGTTTAACCATTCATAACGAACAATTGATGTCACGTGACAATAGCAGAACAACATTGTTTACTTGAATTTGTGTGTGTATATATATGATAGATGATAGCACCTTGTATGGGAGTGTTAACAGCCTGCCTGTCCTACAGACTGGAGAGTGGGAACTCTATTGAAGAGAAGCTGCTGAAGAACGGCACCAAGGACCTGATCAGGGAGGTGGCAGCCCAGGGCACAGATTACACCCTGGCTTTCCTCACCCAGGTGAGATCAGAACACGCCTTGTTTTAATGCTGCTTCAGGTTCACTGACTGACTTCACTGGTCCTATAAGCTCACACGTAAAAATGTAGGTTATTCTGTGTGTATGTAGCGTGGTATGCGCATCTATATTTCATATAATCCTCATTATATGAAATGTCATTAATTGCCAGTGGCCTGATTCTTCTTCCTGTGATGATCAATGTCTGTAGCGGACAATCCAGGACCTGTTTGAGGTGGAGGCGGGCTCGGGGGAGAAGGTGGAGGAGTTTGTGGTGCTGCACCAGGATCCTTCGCCCTCAGAGACCATCTCCCCTCAGGTGGCCAGGCCCTACATACAGGCTCTGTACAGCACCAACCTGAACTCCTCGCCTGAGCAGCGAGAGCAACAGGAGGAGAGAGACAAGGCAGAGGAGGCTGACCAAGGGAGAGAGGAGCTCCTGGAGACGGGCACGGAAGCTAAAGAGGAGCCTACTCAAATAGAGGAGCTCAATGCGGTCATGCGCCAGGTAATATATAAAGCTGTGTAACATTCGTCTGGTCGGCGACGCCCGGAAGTGACGTTGCGCGATTGCTTAGTAAGACAACTCTGTGTCAATGAATGCTTCTTGTCATTGCCTGGGAGCTCATCATAATACCAATATATACTAAATAGCCTAATTCAGCATAATACATACAAAATAATAAACCGAGACATTGAATAACCCATGTGAATGGCCTACACGTTAAACAGTTTCAGCACTGTTTAACGTTTGGTTGCTAGGCCACAGCCGTTTTCTTGTCTGAGTTATCGCCGTGTTCTCAAGCCAATGCTGAATATGACGTCACGTCGACCAGGCGAATAGGACGTTGAACGTTTACGTAGGACGTTACAACACAATGGTAATGTTCCCCAACACCCCCGGCCCTCCCAAACAGCTCACACCTATTGAGAGGTACGCCTTGCACTACCTGGAATACCTCCACGTCTCCGACGAAGAAGGCCTCGTCAAGGTAAAGCGTCACGTCAGAACTAGCTTGGCTGGCCTTGAACGTGCTAACTTGCCTGTCAGCCAGCAACAGACTATCTGGTAAGGTTGCGTTGTTGTCTTTTATACCCCCCCCCCCCCCCCCGTAGGAGCGACTGGAGTGTGCTAAGAGGGGCTGGGAACAACAGCAGCTCCAGAAGCTGAAGAGCGTGGCGGAGGAGCGGCTGGTTCTGGAGGGAGACGAGGAGCTCTTCACCTACACCAGAGAAGATGCGTACAACATGGTGTGTCTTCTCCCTCACCTCCGCTAAAGGCGTGTGTGCTAACGGTATGTCTAGCTCATGTTTGACCATCTCTCTCTCTACCAACAGGAATACGTGTTTGATGCGGAGGACGGTCACACGGAAATCATGCCGGTTAGTTGTATAATCGCCCCTCCATTTTGTATTTCCTCACACATGCACTGTGTTCACCTGCCTCCACCTACACGCTGACGAGCCGTATGTCCATGTTCAGCTGTGGACGCCGCCCACCCCGCCGCAGGACGACAACGACATCTACATAGACTCTGTCATGTGTCTCATGTATGACACCACGCCCATGCTGGAGTCCAAGCTGCCGCCGGTCTATGTTCGCAAGGAGCACAAGCGACTCAAGATGGACCCCTCAGGTGAGGCCTCTTATCCTGGGGGGGGGCTATGTGCTGCTCATCCAGCTGATACACTGTTGGCCTTGCGTGTTATATCAAGAGTTGTAGCTCAATTCAAAGGCTTCGTAATATTTCTGTTATGGTGTAATATATCTTCCGTTGGTTACATATCATGTCCCACTATAATTGATATATGTGTGCGCGCGTGCCTGTCTCTGTATATAATCACAAAGGAATAATTTTCAGTGTTTAGAATTATTTTCAATTATACTCTTATAAACATGGGAGTCAACAATATAGCCTTGCTTTATGCAAATGTTGTATTTTTAGCACAGAAACAATTACAAATATTTTCCAGATACCCTCAAAGTGAGAGCATTACCTATTCTATCAAAAAATATATTATTGTAAATAAACTAACCCGAAAGCAAATCATAACTCATGGCAACTCAAGCCACAGAGAGGAGATGCGGCAACAACTGACTGAATTTTCTATGACTTAATATTTTTTGGACGACTCACACTCATGTCATAATCCCATGTGCTATGTGGTACTTTATTGTATACAGTGGAAACCTTGATGTTTGGTGTTGTGAAATGATATTTCTCTGGGTGCAATGTCCTGAGTGGCGCAGTCAACAATCATAGTTTATAGAGCCTCTGCCAGTCTGTTCACATTTTGGCAGCAATATGGAAACCACTGAGCACATAGACGCCAAAGGAATAATTAATAACAGAAATTATGCTCTAGCCAGCGCAAATTTATTTAAATATAGAATACAAAACAACTAGAGTTTAGGAGTGAGAGTGATGCAGCCCGCAGCTGACTCAAAAAGATAACAGGTCAAGCAAGCAAACTTACAATGACCCACCTTTGCATTGGTAACTCGTCCTGTGTATCATGCTTGTTATAACAACAATTAAAGGTGTAGTCAGCTCTTGTGAGCTTTTTGTAAAATTCCCCAAATATCTCTTCGCATTTTGCTATCTTAACATTCTCTGTGCGTGGGGAAAAATGTATCGAGACACGTCTACACAGCCCCGGCTCCGTAAATGGGAACATAAACAAACGACAGAGCTGTAGGACCACTCTTTGCTTCACAATGCGTTTTAATGTGTGAGGCGCCGCTGAGGAGGGATGTTGTTTTGAGCTCGGAGTTAGCAAGTCTTCCCGACAATAACTAACCCTGCTTTAATTGTGTTTAATGATGCTGGTGGATTGCTAATCTATGAGTGATGCGCATATGAAAACCTGCGTTTATCGCCACAAAAGAAATGTGGCGTTAAAAGGAACACAAGCTAACGTGTGTGTCTGCAGCAGTAGCCAGGAAGAAGAAGAAGGGCCACGGAGAGGCCGTCATTCCTCCGCGCTCCCTCTTCGAGAAGGCCAGCATGTTGAAGGTCCGCCGCGAGGGCAAGGACCAGAAGAAGAACTTCTCCCTGAAGCAGCAGGCGCCCTTCGCCAAGCCCCTGCCCTCGCTGGTGAAGCCTGCCATGGAGGGAGGCCAGGACAACCCTGAGTGGCTCATCAGCGAGGACTGGGCTCTGCTTCAGGTACTGGCTCCGGCCTGCCCCGCTCCCGGCCACACCACAATTACTGGAAATGAGGCGTAGCGTGTAAACATGAGCCCCGCTGACGCAGAGTGTCTCACATAGTCTGTCACAGTAGAGTCCTGTGTTTGTGTGCGTGTGTTTCAGGCTGTCAAACAGCTTCTGGAGCTGCCTCTGAACCTGACCATCGTGTCCCCTGCGCACACGCCCAACTGGGACCTGGTGAGCGACGTGGTCAATTCCTGCAGCCGCATCTACCGCTCGCCCAAACAGTGTCGCAACCGCTACGAGAACGTCATCATTCCCAGGGAGGAGGGCAAGGTAACGCCACACACAGTGACGCTCAAAGCCAAGCAGACCACCTGAACCCCGGGCTATGTCAATTAATACTGTATCTTCTCCAACAGCTGGTGTACGAGGCCAACCCCAAGAAGAAAACCAAGAGCATTTACAAGGTTGGACGTCTTATTTATTCCTCTGCGTTTGGTTGTTTTTGTGCCTGGGCAATCTGAGGCTTGGGAGTAAGCTGGCGTGTGTGTGTGTCTTCCTACCAGTCGAAGAACAGCCGTCCGCTGCGCACCTGTCAGATCTACACGCAGGACGACAACGCCACTCACATCCAGCTGTACAACAGCCGCTTTGAACTCATGAAGATCATCGCGAGCAAGAGGAGCCCTCCCATCAAACCACTGTGAGCGCTGGCTATGGTTTAATCGTGTTGATGTGGTTGGGTGTGTGTGTGTGTGTGTGTGTGTGTGTTCGTTCATAACAAAGGCCCTATAAATCAATTATAAACTACTCGATGACAAAATAGCAAACCATTTTGTGGAATCATGTCTACCAAACGGATCTGATTACTGATCTGTACATATTTCCAGGCTTGGCATGAACCCCTTCCAGAAGAATCCCAAGCATGCGTCTGTCCTTGCAGAAAGGTAATGTGGTCCCGACGTGTGGTTCCATCGCATAAAGAGAAACAACAACTGACTCAAATGGTCTCCTGTTTGTTTTCTACAGCGGGATCAGCTACGATAAGCCCCTCCCCCCCATTCAGGTGGCATCTCAGCGTGCAGAGAGAATAGCCAAGGAGAAGAAGGTGTGTGTGTGTGTGCAATGTGCAAACGGCTGCCAGCTAATGTTGGTCCAAGGGCAGACGGTATCTGCGTGTACATGGACCCTCTTATTCCGAATGGAATCGGGTAAAAAAAAAAAAAACTGTACAAGGCCTGGACGAACAATGACGCGGGCAAATAAGTGAATGGGAGTACGGTGACTTCACCTGGAGCCGTCGATCTCTCCACCAGTCACACAAGTAGCCTCACTCTCCGACGCACCTGCAACTAGAAGATAGCCGGTTTTAGCCTTCCTTTTGCTAGTGGGAGACATCACATTATGAGCATGTTTAACATCTATTCCAATAAGTTGCGACAGGGCATGTAAACACCAGACCCGATTAGGTGACATCCCATGTAAACGGGTAACCCGAAATCGTCAATCGTAAAGGTTCCATTCAGAAAGACAAGAACGTGTAAACCCAGCTAGTGTTACAGTCAAGGTATCCATGTGGATAAGTGTTTATTGTGTGTGTTTGCGTGTTACCAGGCCTTGGCGGAGCAGCAGAGAGCCCAGCAGCTGGTCCAGCAGCAGGCTGTAGCAGGCCAGGCCCAGGCCGTAGCAGGCCAGGCCCAGGCCACCACTCCAGGCCAGGCCCAGCCTCCAGGGGTGCCCCAGGCCGGAGCGGCAGCCGGGGCCGCGACCGTGCCCGGCACAGCCGTGCTGGTGGGTGTCCCGTCCCACCGCACCACACTGTCCTAGCCCTGGCAATGAGGGAGCACTCTATGGCATTGCAGGGAGCTCCAGCGTAGCTCCTCTATGCCTTGAGAAGGCTCCTCATGTGTCCATGTGCTTTTTGCTTCACAGGCCGGTACGGTGAAGAGCGCCACCCTGGGCACAGCCATCCAGGCCGGTAGGCGTGGAAGCAGCGCACATTAATGCGTGTTTCTGAGTCCGTTCCCGTTGTTAACCCTGTTGTTCTTGTCCCTCCCCAGCCGCCGTAGGGGGGAACGTGATCCTGAACACGGCAGCTGGAGTACCTCCCGGTCCCTTCCAGGCCAAGCGCCTGGCCTCCCCCGTCACCCTGTCTGTGAGTCTGCTCTGCCTCCAGCCTCTCTCTGCCACAGCGAGGGAGGGAGTGAATGAATGACGCGGTGTTGTCACTATGACGACGCTCTTGTTTGTTTTTTTTCCCCCCAGCCTGCAGGCGTGGCCGGGCAGCAGGTGGTCCACGCGCAGCAGAGGGCCGTCTCCTCCGCCGCCACGGCGACCACTGCCGAGGTGGTTGCTATCGGCGGGGGTCAGGGCGTGCGGGCGGTCACCCCGGTGACTGCGTCGGCGGTGGTGTCGTCCACGCTGAGTCCCGTGCCCTCCCAGACACGCTCGCTGGTCACCCAGGTGGCTCCAGGTACTGTACCAGGCACTGTCACACATGGAGGCCATAGGACGGCCTGTGTGTGTGGTATCAGTCTGTTTCATAAATAGAATATCTTCAATAAAATGCTTTACTGTTTATTGATATTTATAGCGTTATTTAACACTATTACAATATTTCCTAAATAAAATGTTTTATAAAATGCTTTACTGTTTATTGATATTTATAGCATTATTTAACACTATTACAGTATTTCATAAATAAAATGTTTTATAAAATGCTTTACTGTTTATTGATATTTATAGCATTATTTAACACTATTACAGTATTTCATAAATAAAATGTTTTATAAAATGCTTTACTGTTTATTGATATTTATAGCGTTATTTAACACTATTACAGTATTTCATAAATAAAATGTTTTATAAAATACTTCACTGATGTTTATTGATATTTATAGCATTATTTAACACTACTCACCAAACGTTTTATGAGCAACATTCAGGTGAAATCCGGCTCATAAAGCGTTTGACTCCAACAATAGCATTAGTGTAGTGACCCCCATCTCTTTGTCCTCCTCCAGCTCCCCCCAGCATACAGTGCAAGGCCATGACCCCGGCCCAAGTCCAACTGCTCCGACAGCAGCAGCAGCAGCGGACCGCCTCTCCTCAGATGAAGGGTGTCGGCAAATCCCAGGTATGCCCGTTAGCATGAGTCTCTGCTGCTGTAGTCCCCAAGAGACCCTGATGATCTGGAAGCTAGGGCTGCTCGGTTATGGAGAAAGTGCTAATCATGATTACTCTGGTCAATATTGAAACCACAATTATTTATCACGATTGGTCATTCACAGTGAAAACACCTTCAACTGTGATATGTCCCTTAATACTTGATTTTTCACCTTTCACCCTGTAAAGGGTGAGACGCGAAAGTGAGCGTGCGCCTGTTATTTAGAACACAAGACAAAATATAAGTTTATTTGCAAAACGTAATAATAATAGTACATGTTTTTTCTCGATTATATTGTTTTTGTAATTGTTAGGAGCCACAATTGAAATCACATTACAATTTGATTAATTGCACAGGTGCAGTAAGAGCTCGCCTTCACAACTGGGCCTTCACACTGCCACCTGGTGGTGTAGATGCAGCTGTGCATTACTACCGGTAGCCCTATGGGTAAACATAGGCGAATGCCTCCATGTAGTAGATCACATTGCTACATTTCTACATGGGAAACTGTTTGACTGTTGAAATAGTGTATGTGTACTCTTTTGGCAAATTGTCTGACCAAGAAGGACTCTTAAGAGTGAATCAAGTTTATTGATGGTAAAAATGGGTACAAGTACAGATGCCAAACCATGGTATTCAAATCAATATGTTCCCAAACGTTCTGAGAATAGTTATTTCGAAATTATTCCAGTCTGTGTGCTAAGCTTTTCATTCATGATAAGGGCTTATCATGTATCATGGGCACATCACGCCATAATCATTGTTCTCATAAACATCCTTGAAGCCTTTGATGCATGGGCACATTATTAAAAGGGGGATATAATGCTTTACCGGTTTTGAACTTTACGTTAAAGTTACAGAACTCAAAATACGTGCGAGAGGGAGAACTGCTTTCACCTGCCTGAAATGCCTCGTTAATAATTGTACTTACTTCCGTGAGTCTCAGGGGAGGGGCCAGACTAAGAATGGTTCAGAAGACCCCCATGAACATCTTAAAAAGAGAAGGTTACCCTGCCCAGAGGAAGCCCGGGGCCCCCGTCTGGAGTCAGGCCCAGAGGGAGGGCTCGCCGGCGAGCGCCTGGTGGCTGGGTTTGCCACGGAGCCCAGTCGGGCACAGCCCGAA
>JAODUH010076243.1:0-15831 GCA_027564835.1 Typhlichthys subterraneus
TGTATATTAAATATATCCCTCTGCAATATATTGGGAATATTTCTGCACCTTGTAACCTCTTTCCTGTCTCTTTAACAGTTAGTACATGTATCAAAAGAACAGATACATTTTCAGTTAGAATGACATGTCATCAGGAATAACATATATTAATAATATCTCAGTCAATCCTGGAAAACAATTGATAACAGCCTAAAATCCTCCTCAGTCCTCAAAAAATCTGTAATAATAATAATTGATTAAACTTTTTATGCACAAATGCTATTGTGTGAAAATGTGTGACACTGTGTGCATGCGTGTGTGCGTGACACTGTGCATGCATGTGTGCGTGCGTTGCAAGGTTAAAGAAGAGGCATCTCAGTGTCGGCCGTCTGACAGCATCCATGTGGACCCCAGTGGCCTGGTGACCATCTCCACCCCCAACAGAGTGGCCACCGTGGGGATCCGCGCCATGCCCTTGCCCCTGGGTATGCCTGGATTTCTGGCACACACACACACACACACACACACACTTACTCAGTTGCATGCATACACACACACACGCATGCACGTGCACACGCGCATGCACACACTCACGCACACACCATATACACACACATACTCGCGCGCATTCAGGCACACTCACACACACGCTTTCATGCACAGGCACACACACTCGCACACTCACACACATGCTTGCACGCACATGCACACACACTCGCACACTCACACACATGCTTTCATGCACATGCACACACACTCGATACTTCTAGTCTCAAAATGAAGGAGTAAAATGTTTAACCTTACAAGCGACATTGTGCTCAATTCTTAATGTTTTCTTTCACCACATAAGGTTAAACATGTTCATCACATTCAATAACCAGATGATGTTCATCACATTCAATAACCAGATCATGTTTTAAAAAGTGCCACACATTTAAGTTTGTGTCTGTGATGTGTACTTTCCATGGTGTGTGTGTGTGTGTGTGCGTGTCCCTGATGATATTGTGTGTGTCTGACCACCTCCAGAGGTGACCAACCTGTTGGAGGCCAGTGGCGCCCTCATCCGCACACTGGAGCAGGGCAACCTGTGCCTGCGGGAGGGCCGCCCGCTGCCGCTGAGCCCCCGGATGCTGGAGGCCATCGCGGGGTTCAAGGCCCAGCTGGAGGGCCTGCTGCAGGGCCGCAGGTGGAGGAACGCCGTGGAGAACATCTGGGCCTTCGGGCCGCGCAGGCAAGCAGAGCACTGTAGGAACATCTAGGCCTTAGGCAGAGCACTGTAGGAACATCTAGACCTTAAGCAGAGCACTGTAGGAACATCTGGGCCTTAGGCAGAGCATTGTAGGAACATCTAGGCCTTAAGCAGAGCACTGTAGGAACATCTGGGCCTTAGGCAGAGCACTGTAGTAACATCTGGGCCTTAGGCAGAGCACTGTAGGAACATCTAGGCCTTAAGCAGAGCACTGTAGGAACATCTGGGCCTTAGGCAGAGCACTGTAGTAACATCTGGGCCTTAAGCAGAGCACTGTAGGAACATCTAGGCCTTAGGCAGAGCCCTGTAGGAACATCTAGGCCTTAGGCAGAGCACTGTAGGAACATCTGGGCCTTAGGCAGCGCAATGTAGGAACATCTGGACCTTAGGCAGAGCAATGTAGGAACATCTGGGCCTTAAGCAGAGCACTGTAGGAACATCTAAGCCTTAAGCAGAGCACTGTCGGAACATCTGGGCCTTAAGCAGAGCAATGTAGGAACATCTGGGCCTTAAGCAGAGCACTGTAGGAACATCTGGGAAGATATAGAACAGCTTAATGCTTCTCTGTGGGAACAAAGATTTCCTGGGGAGCGTCTCCAAGATGGCCACCTCCCGGCCATCTTATAAGGCGGGTCAAACAAGATGGCTGCTTCCCTGCCAGCCTGTAGGGACAGTAGCCAGTTGGTAAAGGCAGGCTTGGGCCCTGACCTCTGACCTCTTCTCCCTCCGCAGGTTCGGGCCCAACCTGCTGCTGAACAGCGTGGCTGGGTACCGGCGTCCGACCGTGTGGCAGTGCCTGGAGCCACCCGGGCTTCCCGGGCCCCTCCGGGACCACGACCACAGCGTGGTCAGCGGCTTCCAGCTGGCCACGCTGGCCGGGCCCATGTGCGAGGAGCCCCTCATGGGCGTGTGCTTCGCCGTGGAGACATGGGAGGTGGCGGAGGGGGAGGGGCGGGGCCAGGGGGAAGAGGGGTATGGCCAGCTGGAGGGGCAAGGCCAGCTGGAGGGGCGGGGACAAGCCTGGCGCAGGACGGACGTCGGGGGGCCTGTGTCGGGCCAGCTCATGGCGGCCGTGAAGGAGGCGTGCCGGCGGGCCTTCCAGGCACGGCCCCAGAGGCTGATGGCCGCCATGTACAGCTGTGAGGTCATCGCCACTGCAGACGTTCTGGGTGAGGCCTGGTGCACACACACACACACACATTGACCGTTAACCCCTACCTGCTAGTATGTTGCTTTGGATACAAGTGTCTGCTTAATGACCTACATCATGTACCTTCCTCTCCTTGCCCACATAATGCCCCCGCGGGGGTGGGGTTGGGGGGAAGGGGGGCTTCACACTTTCAGAAGATACAAACGTCCAGTCACCCAGCCCCACCTCACCTCGTAGAGCATTGCTCCTTGTAAATGTCAACATCGCTCAGTGGTGCACCGCTGTTAAATGCCTGGGACCCCCATATTGTCGCCCCTAGGGCCACTCAGCCCCGGCTAATGCCTTCCAAACCACCCCCTAAATTGTCGTCTTCTGGAAGTCGTCGGGATGAAAATGAGGCGTGAAGTGGCGACTAGCGTGTTGGTAAACAATATCTCCAGGCTGGTTAGCCGCTCCAGCAGAGCTCGTTAGACACAGTGCTTAGTCAGCCGGCCACCGACGTAAACAGTAAAATAGCAAACGGCAAACCAACCCCGGGCGCTCCGCTTCCTTACTGCTCCCCACTCCCCCATTTGAGAGATGTAACAACCTAGGGCAGGGAATACAATGCTGGAGAAAGACCAAACATATTAACACCTCACCCTTAAATGACACAGGGTGCTCCTTCAGAAGCTGGACACACATTGCCAAGGCTGCAATAGTGTTGGTGCAATCTGCACTACTTAGTTTGTGTTCTCAGTTACAGAGCCAGGGCTGTGTAGGAATACCTGCCTTTTGTTCCGTGGGAAAAAAGCCATTATAGGGATGTTGAGTCACCAAGCTGTATGTGTGACCTTTGTACCATATCCATGGCCCGAGCATTTTGTAATTGTTTACATGTGAGTGGAAGTTTATGAATGCACAGGCAGCAGCAGATTAGAGTCCTCCTGACCTATAGATGGAACTGATCAATAGGTGCTTAGGTCATGCACTACGCTAAGTAGCCAAGAGTCAATATTGTCATCATTAACTTCAGTGGGAATGGTTGCAGCCAGAGCCATGTAAAGAGAGCGTTGCGTCATCATCAATGGACTGTTGGCGTAACTCTATTTTTTCAATGGCTCTGGTTGCAGCCAACACTGACTTTTTGCAGAGCTCAGCTAATGTACCCTTGTCCCATGGATAATAGTCCACACCACATACAGGCTGCAGGCAGATGCTTTTACCCAAACAACCTGCAGTTAGTGCATTTGTCAAGAGCTGAATAGGTCACCACTCATAACATTCTTGTCAGCAGCATGTCTGACATAGTTTAATTCCATGAAATACATTAAACATACCATTCAATCCTTTAATAGATAACAGAGAGATCGATTTTCTGATATATTATGTGGTTGACATTCAGCTAGCCCCCAAATCTTGCCTGCTTATTGAGCATTCCGACATATTTCACTGTTCCCATAACGACGGTCTAAATGCCACCATTTTGAGGGTTATTTGACTCTCATTGACTGTATTGCATGTCATTTCACCTAGTCATTTGTGACATTAACAAAAAACTGACAAATGCGAGATAGATTCAACAAGGTAAGAGTTCCAGAACTACTTTTTCATAAGCTACCGAACCAGAAAATCTATTTTAAGGCGACAAAAGTTATTCGGGCAATAAGATGCGATCGAGGCATCAGCAGGAAGAATGGGAAAACTGTAGGAACCTGACATTCCTCCAGTCCCTGCATGTGGTGATTGGTTGACACAGGCTGCTAAAATAATCCATAATAATAATCCTGACATGGTAAAATATTTAATGTGTTTAGCTAGGTAAAGCAAGTTAGCATAATGCCGTACCGATCGTGTTGTCCTCCCAATAGTTTTCAACTTAATATACAGGCAATGTCTCTATTGCCTGTATATTAAGTTGAAAACTGGCAGAGAATCCTGTCACACAGCAGCTTTTATGTTTAGGCATGTTTCAATGTGTTGTTATCAGACTAAAGTGGCAAGGAGGAACCTCCCCACGCTACGAGGTCAGTGGAAGACATCTGGCCCCCAATATGGCCACCAATATCACATGTAAATCCGGTGCGACACCAGTGCCGCACTTTATTTACTAATTTCACTTGTTAAATATATTTTACGCGCTAACCTTAGCATACTTATCTAACAGATATACAATATCAGAAAACATTGTGTTCGTAAGTTTCTCAACTAATTCCTCTGCGTAAGTTTAACGACTGACTTTGTCATTGAATTGCGTACATAGTCGTTGTGCATGTCAATCAAAATGCCTGTCAAGTAGGCGTATCTAGATGCAGTTAGCCAGCACTGTATCCCAGACTTTACGTAGGCTAGTATGTAGGCTAGGCTAGCTCTGTAAGACTAGGGCATCCCCAATACAGCTTCATTATGTTGCATTCGTTTGTGTATTTGGCCTCTACCCAGGCCGTGTGTATGGCGTGCTGGGTAAGCGGTCGGGTCGTGTCCTGCACGAGGAGATGAAGGAGGGCACCGACCTCTTCCTCGTCCGGGCCGTGCTGCCCGTGGCCGAGAGCTTCGGGTTTGCCGACGAGATCCGCAAGAGGACCAGCGGCTTGGCCAGCCCACAGCTGGTCTTCAGCCACTGGGAGGTGGGTACGGGCTCTGCCGGGGGCCCCTGGCTCTTTACTGGCTAGCTAAAAAGGTGCTACGTATACCTTACAGTATTAGAAACAAAGACTGTTCATGGCGCCAGCTTGCATAAATATTATAAATTGAGATTTGTTAATCGTAATGCTCCTGCACGTGAATACCGGAGCCGTAGATGACATGGTGCTCTGTTGTGAATGTGAATGTACACATACTGTAATCCAAAGATTAAGATGATTATTTTCAAATAATGTGGCTGGAGGAGATGGAGAAGCCACTCAGCCACAGTTGATGAGTGTGCGTATTGAAAAGCACAAGGGCTAATGCAGTAGACCTACAAGTTGCAGTAGAAAGGGGATTTAGGCATTGTAGGAAACTCACCATGCTATTTCTAATACAAAAATAAAGAGGTGCGACCAAATCAGAGTAATTCTAAAGAAAGCTCGTTGATATTTATACTTGATGAAAATTCAAAACAACTTTCTCTTCAATGCCATAGGGTGCTCTCTCAGAAGCTCCACCCCACACATTGGAAGCGCATTGCAAAGGCTATGGTGGTGTTGTGTTTGTATTGTTATTTACAGAGCCAGGGATTCTTTTTTCAGCATGCACAAAAAACTGTAAAACAGTGGCGATTACAATCGCTTACTATGCCTTTAATGTCTGCATGTGTTTTACACACAGCAGACACACACAGGAGAGGCTGAGTGTGACTGTGTGTTCTTTATCCTGAAGGGTCATAGGTCGATGAGCAGCGATTGTCCAATGAAAATATTTGCTCAGTATAAACACACACACACACACACACACACACACACACACACACACACACTGTGTCAGTTAAGGTAACAGAGACAGTTTGTTGTAAAATGATGAAGGTTCGTGACTATCAGATTGGCTGCCTAACGGCCCCAGAACATGTATACAGCATATGATCTGTCTCACATACACACAGACACACAGGGAACTACAATTAAAGGCATACTTGGCGCTGTTAGATGTTCCTCTCTAACCAAGAACACACATGCACACACACACACGCATACATATATAGAGCAATGAGTAGATTAGAGAGCGAAAAACAAAAGTTTAGCAAACATTTCTGTACTGACATCATCTGTGTGTGCATGCGAGGTGAATAATCACATTTCATATCCCTTTAGAAGACCTTAAACTGGACACTGCAGTGGAATCCTTTCAATGCAGTCTTTGTACCGCCACGAAAGAGAGACCTTGTTCGAACCCTTTGGTATGGCACAGTATGCGTCCGGTGGTTACTGCGGCTTTCTAATGTGGGACACACTCACTGGATTGACGTTTTGCGTGTGTGTGTGTGTGTTTCTTTTTTCTCTCTCTAAGTTTTCTCCTTTTTTTCTGTCTGTTCACATTTGTTCTCCATTTGTGTGTTTGCTTTTTGTATGGTGAGACAAATGCCTCTGGTGAGAGCCATTTGTCAAGGTTGTTTAAATGAATCCTCCAAGATATCTGGCACCAACGCAGAACCCCCCCCACTCCCCTCAAAACATGCATGCACGCACAATATATATACAGTTTATCGCATCGAGTAGCTCAAATACTTTGAAGTTACAAAAGATTATAATGACTAATGACTTATTAATGTAACTGTCTGAAAACTTCTGGAGGCCCTTTTACATAGAAGCTCAACAATTTTTCAGCCAGAATAAATCTTTATCAGTCGTGGAAAAAGCCCGCAAATCGAAGTGAAGATGTGTTGTTAGGACTTTCACACCCACAGCAATGGGTTTCATTGCTAATACTTTTAATGATGTCTACACAGTGTATATACACTACATTATGTAGTATACAGTATGGAGCTTTGAGCAGAACTGAACTTTTGGTACGTTCTGTACCAGATGAAGCTAGTGCCAAGCATCTGTCAGCTGTTTGTGGACTAGACCTTTTGTTGAACTTCAAATATACCGTAGCTTCCTCACCTAATTCCCTTACATCAATATTGAATTTGTACATTTTCTCCTGTTTGCAGAAACACATATTTTTAAGATATACTTATAGGATTAAATGGTTTAACATTAAAAGATCTGAATCTCTGCAACATGTTGAGATGGAGATCGGCTTTGTAGAAATGTTAGAAGCGTCGTTATTGAGAAAGTTCAATTGCTACCATGAATGTCACCCTTGTCCTTAACTTAATATTGAGGTAAGGACGCCTCCAGAGTCCAGTTCCAGTCCAACGTATAGCTGACAGACGGTTGGCAGAGGCTCCTGGCTGGACGCACACAGACGACGCGAGCACCGCTATTGTGTCCCCGTCTTGTTAAAAGCCTCCCATCCCTCAAGACGCTTACTCACCAGACTATGACAATGAGTTTCTAACGCTTTTTTAAAACGGGCCCAGCTTTATCTTCCTTTTTTTTTTTTGCTGATGTCATGTCACCACTCCTTGCTCAGTGATTTGATGTGGAGTGACTTGGTATTAGCATATGAATGGGCGCAAGGGGAGAAGGCTTGAATGTGCTATTGTGGTATGACCGGGAGGGGAGCAGGTCCTGCACGTTTACATTACATTTCCATTAGAATGGAGCCTTTTGTTGCGGCCAGAACTGGAGTGCAGCGTGAATGAGTCCAGCGCTGATAAAGAACGGGCGTCTGTCTGCTGGAGTAATAGTGCTACGTGGTACTGGCAGGCCAGACATGGACGTGACGCGCGTCTGCTTTTATTTCAGGACTATTGAGTCGACCAGTGGAAATGAGACTGAAGGCCCATTCATGCTTCTGCGTCGTTAGCATAGCAGTAAGCATATTGTAGCAGCTAGCATCGCAGTTAATATTTGGTCAGCTGTAGCGTTTTGCTTCATGGAATGAATGAGCTGTACCTGTAAATCAATTACAGCTAGGTGATCCTGCCCAGTTTAAACCAGTGTAAATCAGTTTAATGCCTTTATCGCACAGGGAGACATTCTTGGCACTTATGGGCCTTTCCCACTTACGCATTTGCCCAGTTCCCGCTGCCGTCACTCCCATTGATTGTCGCCTGGTCGCATCACTCGGTATTTGCATAAAATAGACCTGTAGTCTAATTTAGATCCATCTGGTTGACTTTGAGACGGCCTCATGTCTCTCCTCGCTCAACTCACTGTAAATGAATGGCAGCCGGTCGCTCTGTCTGCCCTGTTTGTTGTCCATGTGCATGCAGAGTTGGTGTTATTTCTTAGTACAGCCTGGAACATCATACCATAGAGCAGACATGTACCATTTAGTGTGTTTCCTTTACACAAACACAGTTTCACGAGCACAAAGTTGGTTCAATCAGCAGATTCGCTGAATAGAAAAGTGCTGCTGTGCCTTAAACATTAACCGATACTAACATGGGGACATTTCCGTATGCGTGCGTGTGTCCATGCACGTCTCTGTGTGTGTGCACTCGTGCGTGCTCCTGTGAGTGGCAGCCCCCTGCTGCACGTGCTTGCACCTCTACCGTTGGAGTGTCCCCCCCCCCCACCCCCCTAAATGAGCCCCATTATGTCAAGGCATACACTGTGTGTGTGTGTGTGTGCACGTGCGCTCTCTAAATCCGTTTGTCGTTGCCGAGGGTTACCATCTGTCCCAGAGCAACTTAAACCTCTCTGCCTCTCTATGGGGTTCCCAGGTGCAGGGGCCCACTGGTACGCTAAGGGTCACACGTGTGCGTGTGTGTGTGTGGGTGTGTGTGGTGTCAGGTCGTTGCATCAACGCAGCGCCGGGCGCGGAGACAGGCATTACATCAACAATCCCCTCCCCCAGAAAGCTGTGTGTAATTGAGGACGCTGCACGCACACACACACTCGCACTCATCTCCCATGGGACAGAGTGGCACTGTGTTAGACAGAATGAGGTGTATCTGCTGCTGTGCACTGAGAGAGCTGTTTACCACCATTTAAAGGCACAGTAAGCGATTGTAAGCTAATGCACTTTTTGTCGGATTTACCAAATATCTCCTCGTGGCCCATTAGTATACGTTCTCTGTGCACGCTGAAAAGGTAATCCTGTACTTATACACAGCCCTGGCTGTGTAAATAGGTGGTGCAACACCGCACACAACAACATTACCCTTTAAAATGTGTTTTTAATGTGGGGGGTGGAGTCTGAGGGAGAACCCCAAGCCACTGAAGGAAGATGTGTTTGCTTTGAGTTCAAGTATCAACAGTGGTAGACCGAATGAGGTACATCTGCTGTTGTGCGCTGAGGGAGCTGCAGACTGCTATACTGCCCCCACTGTGGGAACCAACTAACACGCCATTTAAAGGTGTAGTAAGCGATCTTAAGCTAATGCACTTCTTCACCAGATCTCTCTCTCTCTGTGCTGAAAAGGTAATCCAGTACTTCTACACAGCCCTTTAGAATAGGAACAAAAACAAAGTGGTGCAGACTGCACACAACAACAACTATCCTAGCCTTCACAATGCATGTCCAGTGTGTGGGGCGGAGCATCTGAGGGAGCAACCTTTGGCGTTGTAGAAAGTGTTGTTGTTTGGGTTTACATTTACGCCAGACGCTTTTATCCAAAGCGACTTACATGCAGTACATGTGCCAATAGTTGGACAGGTCATACACTATTTTAAGTAGGCCTGTCTATTGTCAAGAATCTGGAGATATCATGTAGGGGCCACAATTTTATATATTGAGATATATTGCAATACTGTAAGCAAGGCGATACATTGCGATTTCTAATTTGTGGAAAACTGCCATAGCAATGCTAATGTGTGGTGCAAAAAATTACAGAAACACTTATGTAAACTAGCTCAGCACATGCAGATGGAAATTAGCTTAAAGTTAAATGTGGTAGCAAGCATCTTTCCTCTCTGTTGAGGTTAATGTATTTTGTACATGGTCTATAAAAATATGAATAAAGTTATTATTATTATAATTAAATACATTAAGTTGGAACATTTAGAAAATGTAAAAATCTATGGTGTTTAAGAGACTATTGCGTGCAACGTAACATTGCGGTATTCGGGTGTATCGATATTTTCATACACCCCTAATTGTAAGCAAACTATTTTATTTATTTATTTTTTTTTTTTAAACAAGCCAAAATGAATTTATATAACTTTAATTAACTTTGCTTTTACTAAAGGTGAATTAATCCAGTGGAATTTTAAATACGCAGCAGCTCTCACCATTTACATTTAGCAGACGCTTTTATCCAAATGGACTTACAATCAGTGCATTTGTCACACACCAGTGATTGTATAGCAGTCTTTGACTTTTTATTCCAGCTGTGCATAGTGTCACACACTATACAGCTATGTATAGTATGTGACACTATGCCACACACTACAGCCGTGCATAGTGTCACACTATGCACGGCTGTATAGGGTATAGCTATACAGTTGTATAGTGTGTGACACTATGCAGCTGTATTGTGTGTGGATAATGATGCTGCTCTGCTGCCCCTGGAGAGCGGTCATGGTAGGTCAAACCGTTAAATCCCTCTCTGATGATGCTAGTGAAACACGGAGAAGTCCCCTGGAAATACTAACCGGCTCCCCTCTCTCTCTCTCCCTCTCTCTCTCTCTCTCTCCCTCTCCCCCACCCTCCCCCCTCCTCCTCGTCCCCCAGGTGACAGGTAGCGACCCCTACTGGGTGCCCACCACAGAAGAAGAGTACCTTCACTTCGGGGAGAAGGCAGACTCGGCCAATCAGACACTGAAGTACATGAACGCGGTGCGGCGACGGAAGGGCCTCTACGTGGAGGAGAAGATCGTGGAGCACGCCGAGAAGCAACGCACACTCGGCAAGAACAAGTAGCAGACCCTCAGGGGGGCAAGGGGGGGGAAACCACCACCACCACAAGCTGCCCCTGGTCCTGGGCCCGTTGGTTGGCCCCGGCCCCTGGTCCTGGGCCCGTTCGTTGCCCCGGTCCTGGGCCCGTTGGTTGGCCCCGGCCCCGGTCCTGGGCCCCTTCATTGCCCAGGTCCTGGACACGTTCGTTGCCCCGTTCATTGGCCCGGTGCTGGGCCGTTTGTTGGCCCCAGTCCTGTCTCACTTGGAAGAGAGTATAGGGAGCATCTCCCACTGTTCGTTTAAACTACAACTTTATTTGTGTTTTTCCTCATAGAGACATAGCCATGCCTATTTATTGACTCAATCACACACGCAGGCACACACACTCTTTCCTACTCTGGGGTTCCTGCGGTTAACGTTGTGTTCTGAACCACGTCACCTGTGCCTCAAGATGTCAGGTCTCTTCCGGTGGCTGACTGCTTGAGGACCCCCTACCCCCACCACCACCCCATCAACAGATGCACACCCCACCACCCCCAATCCCCACCAATGCCGTGGGTTGGATGAATGCACCCGTCTCGTGAGGGTTGAGGGTTGCAGTCATGAATTATTCCCTTTACCCCCTTTTCTCCTCTCACATCCAAACCGTGACAATATTGCTTTAATCAAGCGGTAATTTCCCTCAGATTCCGTCACAACACCCCCACCCCCACTCCCACAGACTTCCGTCAAACTCCCCAGCACAACAACTTTAATTTGGGAAGCACTAACCAGGTGGATATTGGCAAGAGTGTGTTACTCTTACACTGTTAACTGTGTGTTCAGTTAACAGTGTATTTCCACCATGTCCAGATGTAACAGGCACCCTTTCATTCAGAGCAATAAATAAACTTCAAGTCTCAACTGTTGTGTGTGTGTGTGTTCAAGTTCGTCTCATCCTATTGACCTGCAGCCATGTGTCAATGGATCCTAATGGGATTAATGGTGTCTAGAGCCCTCCAGACAGGCTGCTTCCTTCCAGCATAGATCACTGTGACTTCTGGTTCGGGGAGGTGAGTATCCTCACGCGTTATTTACTTGTCGCCACTACTCTCAATCCGACACTCCCTATGTTCCCTAGTTCCCTGATCCATAGAAGAAACATGCAGGCCCTTGATCTCTTCTTCTTTATTACTGGTTACATATTATTGATCAACATTAGACGAAAACAATATGCTGATCGCCCGTAGGGACCCTAGCCTGTTGCGGTGGAAAACTATCACTTCCCACCTGGCTCTCTCACCAACGCTCACCCCGGTCCAATACATCTCAGGCATAGAAGCAAAAAGCAACAAAGCACACAAACATTCGCTCTACAGATAAGTATATGCATTGACTATTACACTAAAATAAATACAAATATTTTCTGGGGCTTTACATTAATGGCTCCAACACTAAGGGTAGCATGTTGGGTTCTCCTCCTGGCATCAGATCCCACCCGCACACAAACACATTCACACACACACACATGAACACATTCACACACACACGCACACAACGATGAGCATTTGCAAACCAATGTGGTTCCTGTTTATCGGAGCCTCTGCGCCGAGCTCTTCCGTTGTCATAACAACGGAGAGCTGAGTGGGCGTGTCATGGACCCTGGATGACCCTTTGAAAGCGTGTGTGTGTGTCTGCCTGTTTGTGTGTGTTAAGTAGGGTGGTATTTATAAAATGTGATATTGATCATGAAAATGCAATATTGATTTTAATCTCTGTTTTAAACATAAACATGTAAAAACAGGTTATGGGAAAATGCATCAAAATATATCGACTCATTACATATCAAAACATGTTTTAAACTGACCAAGCTACTGAGGAGGCATGGTCACTGATGTTTCCTCTTCATCTCCATTATGGTAATAGCTTCCTCAGAGACACATCATCTCTTCTGTCTACATCATGTAGCCGGGTGGGCCAGTTACAAAGCAGCCGGTGGTGAGCCGCAGGCCGTACCCACAAGTTTGATTGATTGTTGATGTGTGCGGTCTGCACCACTTTGTTTGTGTTCCTATTCTACAGGGCTTGTAGAAGTACTGGATGACCTCTTCAACACGCACAGAGAGCGGTGAACTAGCGGACCACGAGGAGATACTGCATTTGGTGAAGAAGTGTATTAGCTTACGATCGCTTACTACACCTTTAAATGGTGTGTTAATTGGTTCCCAAAGTGGGGGCAGTATAGCAGTCTGCTGGTCCCTCACAACAGGCATTTTTGGCACGCACCTCACGCCGCTGTTCTTTGTCTGTGTACAAGGGCCCTGTGTGTGTGAGTGTGTGTGTGCATGCACGGGAGGGTAAAGGGAGTACAAAAGAGGTCAAATGCATGCACGCGCACACACACACACAGGATAGCAGTTGGTGATTGATGAAGTTCAAATGGGGCAATCAGTAATTCCGTGGACCAGGTGTCAGGTCCCTAATGTGGGGGAGGGGTGTATGGGTTCACCCTGTGTGTGTGTGTGTGTGTGCACGCGCACTATACACCCTTGCCATAGGGCACAAACTGGTCAGGTGTGTCTTTGTTTTGTCTCTGCCTCCTGCAGAGACGAGGTTTTGAACCCTGGAACAGACACTCTCCCTCTATTACGAATGAGGGTACGGGGGTCCCTCGTTGGAAGCAGGGGGCTCACAGGAAACCCCCTTGTGTGAAGCTCAGTTGTGAGATGTAGCCGTCTCCCATAGCTGCTGCTGAGCGAGTTCCTCAAAGCTGGAGTCAGCGATGCAGCAGGAAGATTGTTGATGTTAGAGCTCAGTCGCAACAACGCCACCTCTCCCTGCTATGCCATAGGCTGCTCCCCCAGAAGCTCCTCCCCCATCACTGGACACACAATAATCATGAACTGTGGAGGGCAATGTTATAATTTCCTCTGCTCTATAGTTACTGAATGTGCCTGATTTGGAATTAGTTATAGAAGCTTTCCTCAGAAAAGTTAATACACTTCTAAAGACTGTATTTCCTATTTTTTTGTTGCATTGCATTAGATATTGTATTTATTTTAAAATGCATGTTAATTAAACAGTAAGAAACTCACTATTTTAGAAAGAAATGGTTTGTTAGTCTAACATACTGTACAAAAGTGTTTTATCCACCTCAGAAAATGCATGCCAGGTTTGAGGTTTGCTGATATAGCAAAATATTAACCTGAAATGCCAAGGAATTGTTGTCACAAGTCCATATGGGGAGCTGTACATTGATATAGTTTGTGAATGGCTGTCCTTTCAAAAAAATACTTGACAGTTGATTAGATGAACCATCTGGGCGTTTTCACTGTCGGCACACCTAAACCACGCCCGTATAGCTATAAACACAATGCTGATTTTAAGCCACGCCCGTATAGCTATAAACAAGATGCTGATTTTAAGCCACACCCATATAGCTATAAACACGATGCTGATTTTAAGCCACACCCATATAGCTATAAACACGATGCTGATTTTAAGCCACGCCCATATAGCTATAAACACGACACTGATTGGTAAGTTCAGTTGCTACTCGGACACATAAAGAATGATTCCTGGGCTTTCCAGACTGATTCTCACAGCGAAATGAAACTGAAGCTCGCGAGATCAGGATGGTTTTGCGAGGCTAACGTATTATATGGCCCATATATATTTTTATAATAAAAACATGATATGATAATAGGTATTTTCTCCGTCGCCAACCTCATACAAGTGAAAGTGTATTCCTGTAGCTGTGTGAAGGCGACAAAGCTAACTTTGTGTTCCTCCTGTGCTTCATCATCAGGGACAATAAACACGCCACTTGCCAACTGTGGACAGACTGTGAAGAGCGTGAAGAGCCATTTTGGAACCCATTAACTTTTATCAGAGAGACTCAAGACAGTTACGTATTTTACACACTTGTGAAGCAGCACTTGGCACAGACCATCTCTCTCATCTCTCGCTCTCTCTCTCTCTTTATTTTTCTTCTCATTTATTTTATTTTCATAGTTTTTTTTTCTTTCTCTATTTTTCTCTTCTCTTTTTCTTCTCACATTTTCTCTGTTTTCTCTCCCTTCGTCTTCTTCTCTATCCCCCCCCCCCCGCGAAGAGAGAGCCCAAGCAGATCTCCTCTAATGTCTTCTGCAGCGCTGCAAACAGAGCTTCTAGGAAAACACCGGCAGCGGGGCCAGGGCAAGTCCTTCCAGACGTGTACACACAGGCACGTGCACACACCCACACACAGTCTCGGTGACTGGCCCAACACCGGCCCTGCCATAGTGAGGTGTTACACTTCAACACGCACACACACACACACACACACTGTCAGGTAGGCTGTGCTTTATCGTCTGCCAGATTTATGCCAGTTTATCTGTCCGTTGACATGGAGGGTGTGTGTTCAGACAGGGGAGGTGGTGTGTGTGTGTGTGTGTGTGTGTGTGTGTGTGTGTGTTGTATAAGGATACCCCACCCAGATAAGAGATGCTTGTCTGTCTGTCTGTCTGTGTGTGTGTGTATTATAGCGAGAGAGTGCGTATGCAAGTGTGTATCTACTGTATATCTATAGCTTGGCCAGACAGGAAGGTGCTGACGGGGAGGGGGGGTGAGAGCCCACCCTGCCTGTCTGTGATGGGGGGGGGGAGCCAGCAGCTGAGTGGGACAGCCTGTCTGACAGCAGATATTAAGCTGCTCCTCTAATGGGCATTAATGGGGAAAGCATACGCTCTCTTCTGGCTTGCTTGGCTGCTCAGCGAATGGGCTCTGATTGGCTGCCTGCTGCTCTGCCTAGATTAGAGGGGATGTTTGTGAAGGCTTAGCTGGGAAAAGCCCCTCGCCTTTTCTCTGCTCTCACTTTATTTATTCTCCGTTTCTGTCTCTTGGCTCTCATCTTCTTTTGGCCGGTCTCTATTTTCCTCTTGCTCGCTCGCTCTCTCTCTCTCGCTGTCTGTCTGTCTGTCTTTCTGTCTGTGTGTCTGTCTGTCTCTCAGTTCAAGAAAGACCTTTTGTCGTGACCAGGTAATTTCTCATATTGCCAAAGCAACAGAAACAACAAAGAAAACAAAATGTACACAGTACATACATTAAACATACATAGAAGTAATAAACATAGTATGGATACAGT
>JAODUH010076254.1:0-15831 GCA_027564835.1 Typhlichthys subterraneus
GTACAACAGCATATGAAGCCAACATAACTGTAATTCATATGTTATGTAAATGCAAGGCGTTGGACAGGTGGCTTTTGTCTGTCTCGGTGCCAGTAGTGAAGAAAACAAACACATGGCTTTCCAGAGGATCTTGTCAAGTACATCCAATCAGATCCTTCAAAAGACCTTGCTTGGTATACCAGTAAATGCATCTTGAATGCCTATGAAAATAAATCAATGGTCACCGGGTTATTCAAGCGACTACATGCAAAATAAAATGACTTACTGCAACTAGAACTCATGCAAAGTTGTTGTTTTTTTTTTTTTTTTTAAGCATTAAAGATACCATTAAAATGTCGACCTGATAATGTAATTTTAGAACTACACTAAAACTATCTTAGCAATTGCATTTGTCAGGAATTAAGGCTTAAAATCTTGACTTGATTTAAGACATTTTAATGTGTTTCCAGGAATGTTAATAACAAAAATTGTCCCTGCCACCCTGCCAGATGTTTAAAAAACAATAACTACAGTATATTTAGATTTGTTATTTTGTTTGTTGCAAAGTAGTAGATCAACCAAATGTGTTTCCAAGTAAGAAATGTTGTCACCATTGCCAGTTTTCACACCTTCCACTTTGCTGATATTACCAAATCCATCAAGACTTTTTAATAAGATAAAATAAGACACTTTATTGATCCCCAATATTAATGTCTGAGCTGGCATGTTGGAGTATTACAAGTGCACATTTGATATCTGAAGAACATTTAATTACTGGCAGTCTATCTGGCACAATTATATCTCTTTTTTTGTTTGTGTTATATTCATTCAAGATATGAGAGCTGTGCTTTGTTCCAACTGTATCTCTCAAGGGTAGGTCGGTTCACCCCTGAATTTAATGTTCTGTGTTCTGTGAAAGCCCAGTGTCATTGGCAGTTGAATTAGTAAGAGTTCAACGTCTGAGATTTGACAAGCAGAGTTTTGTTCTCAAATGCACTGGACTGAGATATTGAACAGATATGAAATCCTGCCTATATACAGTATATATACTATATATATTATATATATATATATATATATACATAATAATTAATAATTAGTTTTTTTACTATGGTAGAGCTCACTAAGAGAGCAAGCAAAAACGCGTTAGCTTGGTTTGTTAGAACATTCTATATATGCTGAACAGTGGCGTAACACAAACAAACACACACACACAAAGCCAATGAACTGACAATGACCAGGGAGACCGCGGCAGGTGAAGATTAGACTGTGGCAGGGATGATTGTTCTAGCTCGGTATATCCACCACACACACGCATGCACGCACGCACGCACGCACGCACGCACTGAGACAGACAGTGTAGGCCAGGGCTTTCCACCAAAGCTCCAAAAGCACTTTAAATTTGTGAACTGCATTTTCAATGCTGAAGTATGCTAAAGTTTCCTCCTATGTCTGTGCAAAACCTTGGGATTGTGACGATGTGCTTCTCCTCCACATATTGTATCTGAGTCTCACAGGCTGCAAGACCATATCACACTCTCCAGGTTGTTAGCATTTCAGCATGGTGAGATGTTCAAATAGCTATTCCTGTTTTAAAAGGTCTTTCATATTAGCACACTAATAGACTGTATCTTGATTGTTTTGGGGGGTCAGGCTGGGGGAAGAGTCATTTCTCTCTTCGATATATATTCCCTGTAAGGCGAGCAGTAATTTCAAGGTGATTTATCTTCTGTTTATCCTGGCCCAGCCGCCCACCTAGGGTATTTATTGGGCCTAAGAGCACTGCAGAGAAATAGCACCAATTGTGCCAATAGAGTTCCCATTGTTACAGAACCCGTTCTTAATAATATCGGTGGGCGTGGGCTAACTCGCTCCTGGTGTAAGGTCCATTAAACTCAGAGCCATGGAAAGAGAGAGTTACACCAACTGAAGTTCAAAATGTTCAATGGTCACATGGTTCACGGAGAGGCAAAACAGTTTAATATATACAGATATATAAATTAATGTTTTGGTAATTAGTAGTCAATAAATGCAACGGTTTACATATAAAATAGAATTTTAGTATTTTAGTATTTCGGCTGACTTCCGGGAACTGTTATGAGGCTCCACGATCCGCCATTGCTGTGTAAAAAAAAAAGTTTACCGGTAATAGAAGTGAACAGAATTGACGCGAATCCACACACACTTAGCCCAGACCCATGTAGAGAGACTATGGGTCTGGGCTAAGTGTGTGCTCAAGGTTCAATGTTAGTCGTGTTATTATGGAGATAAGAGCCGATATGACTCCTGTCACTGTCTTACACTTTGATGAAACCACAGAAGAAGAACTGTGATGTCATCAAACAAAGAGCTGAGCAAATTTAAGACATCAGTGGGTTCGGCAGTCTGCCTAATAGACTTGACTTGTATTGTTTCCCAAAGAAAACATATCTATTATTAGCATATTAAGTTATGATTATGATGCTTGCGATGCATATACAAAGCCCCTAGTGCAGGGTTATTTAATTACAAATTCCAGTGGGACAGTTATTAAGAGGAAAAACTGTAGGTGGGCCACATATTTTTGGCAATTATTAACGTGAGCGTCTACGAGAGCGAGACAACGAGAGCATCCACACTGCAGCTCGTTCAATGTGTCAAGTCAATGGCGAAGGTTTTCTATAGAATTATATGATGCCGATAATTCCAAGTTTCTCTGGCATACAGGCTTTTGCAAAACAAAATAGCTGTCCAGAAATATGCGTCCAGTTTGCAAAGAGGTGTTCCACAACTGAAATTACATTTGTTAGACAAAGACAATTGGCACCAAATTTCAGGTATTCCTACTGGCATCAGTTAAAATGTGACTAGTACCATACCCAACCATTATCCTCACTAACAGGAGATACGGGAGCCATGTGCACACACGTAAGGACTTTGGCGTTGATTATTAGGTCTGGACTACTACATTACATGTCTTGGCTGTAGAACAGTTAAGAATAACAGGTTTACAGTAATATATTGACTTGATTTGTATAGTGGCTATACAGTATATTGAGCTAATGTACAGTGGTCAAGCGTGCAATCCTCTCGTGGGCCACATGGGGGCAGTTGGTGGGCCTGCCCTACATTCTAAAAGAGAGATGACAGTTGACTGACAGTCAGTTACTGTAGTTTGGTGGATGAAAATCCCAATCAATCCCAATTCACCAAGAGGAAAAATGTGCTGGCTTGCTAAAAACAATGGCAAAAGAATCCACAAAACCAATTGTGTTCCTTTAAATGCCCACAAACACAAGGGATCTTTTAGGCTTTGGTAAATCTTAGCGTGAGTGTGTGTTTGAGTGCAACAGCAGGCCGCTCGCTAAATACACTTGGAGCAGAGCCGCAAACATTCTCTGTACTGTTCCCGGACTTCAACAATGAGGTTAACATGCCTTAGAAAGGAAACTTCCTGCGCGCTCACCATCATGAAGAAGAATTCAGGCTTCAGCCCCCAACCAATGTGAAAGCATGAGTTAGTTTGAAAGTCCCCTTTGACACTATCTACTGTACTCCCTATATACTCTCTATGCCTTTAAATCTTATGTTGTCTCTCCATTCTATATATTCAGCCATTTTTTTTATTTTTTTTTTTATATCTTTTATTGAGATATACACATAGAAAATATTGCAAACACTGATTTCAAAAATATTCTCCCCCACACATCACTTAATAAAACATAAATAATTATAAAATTTACATTAAAAACTAAGGATTTTCCATCTATCAATATTCCCTTTCTTTTTATCTAAAGTCCTACGTCTCTTCAAATCTGTAACTATCTGTTTACACACCGTGTCTGAGGATATAAAAGTTTGCACTAAAGACATCTTAGCTCCTGTCTTCCACAATTTGCTTTTGATAATACATACAATCTCCTATAGTAATGCTTTTTCATCATCAATAACATTTCCTTCAATTAAACCATATAAAATAATTTTTAAACGTTAGATAGATTCGGAACACATTTTTCAAAAAATTTCCAGACTTGTTTTGATCTTTCACAAAGAAAGAGAAAATGGTCAATTGTTTCATCCTCACCACAGTTAGGCATTGGGCACAGCGTTGTTGTTACATAGCAGCTCCATTTAACCACCATCCTAACTGGGATTCTCCTAGCAGAGAGCCATGTAATCTCTCACTTCCTCAGATAGCCGCTTGTTTGTTACATTCTTTACACACAGCCATTTTCCCATGCCTCCAAATCATCTTTTCTTGCTAGGTGATATAGCATTAAACGCAGGCCTACAACAAGGTTTACTGTTAAATATTAATTAATCTGTCATTCAGTTATACAGTACAGTTTTGACACTTAATTCTACAAATATATTGTAAACACAATGTTATCTTAGTTCTTCAACTGTGTTATAAATTACAATTGGTAAATGCCAGGTATTTTGTCTCAGTGGTATTGCCTTCAAATTATTATCAACGTTATTATAAATATTTAGAAATATACGTATATCTGTCTTATTTTTTAGTCTGCGTCAGTTCCCTTGAACCCTCTGCCTGCCAAAAACCACACGCCTTCATTACCAGAACACAGCTTGTTGCTTAGCACTGCCCCGGTTTCCCCTGGCAACCCCAAGGGCTGTAAAAGCCATGTCATTTTCTTTTTCTTCCCCTGGCCTTGATAGACAGAGCAGGATTCGCAAAGAAAGGTTAGGACCCCCAACCCCCTTTCTGACCCAGACAGCATTGGTAACCGTGTCCAATCAATCGGCCTCACCCTCAAAAGCCAATATGTTGCCAATAAAGGAAGGCAATGGGAGCCACAACCTCACAACAGCAAACACTTTGCAGTCGCAGAGCTGGTTGCACTGTAGCAAAACAGGTGCATTGGATGTTTGCATTACACACTCCATCAGGGCATTGGAACAATGTGCTGGATGGAATATTACCATGTGATAGGGAGCAATCGCTTGATGAATGAAGATGTCCAATGACGAGCAAGCGATCAGCGAATTCATTTCAGCAAAGGCCGGGCTATTGTCCACACCTGCCATTCAAATGTCCAGCAGTTAGCTAACAAGCTACAGGTACATCTTTAATGTGCCAGCTCTGGGGGACCTTGAAGTGAAAATCAATCATTCATCTGGCAAAAAGCAAACTTTTACAGGAACTGCTTTTTGTATTGACATCATACATAAATCTTTTAGCGTTGTTTCTGTGCATGCCGAGTTCAGAATAGTGTTTTATGTGTTTTGTATCATTCTCACTTGCAACAATAAAGACAGTTTTTGCAGAATCTAGTCTAATACTCAACTCAACTGTGTTACCGGGCCTCCAGAACCCCAAATGTTGGTCACAGCTGACTTTTTACATCTGGAAAAACAACTGTTCACAAGTGTGTGGACAATTCAAGATAAAATTCCAGAGATAAATTGCAGAGTGTATCTGTTACACTATAATTTACACTTTTTACACTTCTACAGGCAATCAGTTGGTAGGTGAAATAGGCTTGTGTCAAACCTGTATGCCCATTCCAAAAACAATTATAGATAATGGTGACAGATCATCAAATATATGGCTGACATTTCAAACACCTTCAGCTATAAAGGCTGTTTGACATCTTATCTCCACAATGTACGTACAACATTAACAATTGCCTTGCCTGGCAAATAAGCACACCGCGATAACGGATCAATAATGTAATGTCTCTTAGTGCTTTAATCTACCCCTCAATTGATCTGTATATTTCTAATTACGTTCACAACACATAGACACACATTAGGCAGACAAACAGGCAGATTCACTGAGTGCCTTAGCGCAGCATACACAAGCAAGCGTCCATGTTGTGGCTGATCTACACATCCAAACCCCCTGATTAGAGATAAGCTTCAACACTAAAACACTAATCTTAGGAAATACAATATATATATTACACACCACTGGGGAGAACAAAGAAGCAAACACACACACATGGAGATGTTAACACCAAACGCACCCGGTCACCAATGCGTGAAAACATGAATACAACGTACTGGATACTGAGCACCCAACTTGCTTAGTCCTGATAGCAACCACAGCAGACACATGTTGGGGAAAAGGGGTGGAATCATTCTGTCAAGGATGATAAAGCTAAAGAAAATTCAAATAAATAAGGGCTTTTTAATTAATAATGCAACGAAAGATGGATAAACAATAATGGGTGTTCTTTTTTCTCCACCAGCTAACAAATCTGCCATCAGCCGCCATAAAAATGCTCAAATGCTTCCTGATTGGTTAATCATATACTAGTCGTAGCCAATCATTATGATCAAATGCAGGAGCCAAGAAAGGATTTGATTGCAGGAATATCAAATTAAGTCTGTCTGAAGGGCTGTCTGAAACCTAAAATTATGCCTTTTGAAATCACCGTAATTTAGCCAAATTTTAAGATATCTTTCATGGAGCAGGCAAATCCATAATCCCCTCTGACAAATGACAAACGGGAGGGTTTTGGTGAATTTACGGCAAATTTTGATTTATTAAATATGTTTCTGCTAAACTGTGAATATTGAAAACGTTTTAAATGGGCAATGCAATTTCAGAATATTCATTTTCTATATCTGCCATGCTTAGCTTTATAGAGTTTATTTAGTATTTGGTATGAACTTAATTTGCTGTCTCAGAAGCCTGTCAACAGCATCTCATGACGTCACCTAAAACCAAAGTGCTGCCTTCAGTTTTGGATATCTTTATCGTTTCTCATTTGCGTGTACATCCTTACTTTTCCAATGAAGAGAATCTTCACCCAGCCTTTGCACTATGAATATTTTAATTGCTGAGACAACAGCCAGATGCTGTCAAATATCCATCGATGTCTGAGACACGTAGCGGATGGCAAAACGAGGCTACATTGCATCATTTGGGCCTGTGGCACACAGTGTCTAATTGTATTTAAAACCATTCAAGTCGGACCATTGACTGTATATATATACTGTAAATGAACAACACACAGCTTTGCTCAAGAACAGGTTTGAAGGTCTCTGGGTGTTGCCATCTTTGCAGTACTGGACTCCGCCTGAATGGTTACTGACTCCCTTTAAACTATACTTTAAAGACTATGTGTTAAACTATGCTTATATACTATACATTAAACTATACTTTAAAGACTATGTGTTAAATTATGCTTATATACTATATATTAAACTATACTTTAAAGACTATGTGTTAAACTATGCTTATATACTATACATTAAACTATACTTTAAAGACTATGTGTTAAACTATGCTTATATACTATACATTAAACTATACTTTAAAGACTTTACGCTAAGCCATTCATGCATGCCACTTCAGGCTATTCGATGCACTGCATGTTATGGCACTTCCACGTTGCATTCATTTCTCAGCACTGGAGGGTCCGGCTTGGGTCTGAGTTATCCCCGTCGAGCCACTTCAGAGGGAACGGGGGGGTGCTTGTTCATGCCGGGAAATGGAAGTGAGTCGGCAGTGAACAGGATAGAGCGGACAGACACACAGCCACACCGAGGGACAGGCCGACGCCACGGGGGAAATCTAGGGATCTGTAGGCGAAACGAGATGGCGAGGAGCTACACCTTCAGATCTGTTGCTGCTAATAATTATCACCTCCCGCCATCTTGTGCGTCCGGACGGTGTGCTTGGCCCGGCTGCCGGGCGCTAATGAATTCATCTCCTGCGTGTTAATGAAGCGATTCACACGTGCTCCCAACTCATCTGGCATCTCACGCGCCTCGGCTTCTCTACGCCGTGCTCCTGCTGCGCCTCCTGCTCTCAGAACAGGAGTCTTGGTTGCAGACACACAAATGTATCACGCTCTTGCATCTTCAAATGACACCCGAGAGGGTTTCACTCAGCTGGGCTAGCTTGACGGATGTATCATGGCCTCCTCTTCCTCACTTGGATGTATGATCGCATAGCTGGCCACATTATTACACACATGACAGTTTTTGTTTAGTTAGTTAAAGTTAGTTTAGTTTAATTTAGTCTGAAACACATCTGGACCTGGATAAATCACGATATATCGGCCTCATTGCGCAAGCTAGCAGCAACTCAGTTACTCAATATTACTTCCTTATGCTGTTTTAACCGGTCACAAAAGGTCAAAGGTCACTTACATACAGTAGCCTACTTCCTGGATGTCTAGGTTTTGCCGTTCAGAGAGGCCACCATCCACATTGGACATGGGTTGGACAAGCTGAAAGTCAAACCTGTTAATGCAGACCCTCTATTACACTAACATTTGAATGCCTTGCTTTTAAACTCCCTGGCTCGTTCTTTTGTTTTATATAACCATATACATATTAACCTGCCAATATTACTGACCTCACCATATCTGAAATCTCAACTCACTGGATATGCACCGCATCCACTCATCACCCGCTCAGTCTCTTTTACTTTACTTTGAATCTTCGAAATGTTTGCTCCTGTTTAGTCAAATGCTTTATATTACGTGTCTTTGTAATTGTGTATTTACAATGTAAGATGTCCTTGAGTGTCTTGAAAGGTGCGCCTCCTCAAATAAAATGTATTTGATAGAGTCAGCTATTGTAAACTGTCCGTTATGTGTGTGTGCAAAAAATAATAATCTGGCGTTTCTATACAGTTCTGGCTCTGTGAACAAGCTTTGTTCAAGAATCCCTGATCTCTACCTTTAATATAATATATATAATATGACTGAACAGCAATTTGAGCCAATCAGAGGTCATAGAGGGTTTAACAATCAGCCGTTTGTGGCCGATGGCCATAGAAGCAGCAGCAGTAACAGTTCTGAATGTACTGCAATAAGCAAAATAATTTCAAGAATTCAAATGAAATGCGAAGCTGAGACAATTCAGACAACCAGGAAGTCAACACATGTCTCAAACCACTCGCACACCTCTTTCACACTAAGGTGCTTCTAGGAAAACAATACGTACTGTAGTTGACCCAAATACCAACCGTAAACCATAAATACTAAAAAACTTGAATACATTTTTTAAAAACTTTTAATGAGTCAACATTGGAAAAAAAATTGAAGATGCAAATTTCAAGTATCTGTCAACAAGTACATTGATCCTACGTATTATTTTTTGATTAGATTATTTATTTAATAACGTACCGTATAGTGTTTATACACAATAGTGTCTGAAAGTGGCACCCGGTAAGACGTGACAGCAAGCAGTTACATGCAGCTCTAACACAAGACACAAACGCTAGCTTGAGAAAAGCCACTTTTCATGAATAAAACATAAAATGCACATCCCACAGAGACACTTCACCTTCCCCGTGAGGCCCTTTAAAAAACAATGCAAAACAAATATAGAAAAAAAAGAAGGACAAAAAAAACTATGGAAAACCTGACGCTAATGAGGTTCGTTAATGCTGAACGCTACATTCTTTGGCTATGTTTAGATGTACCGTTAGGGCTGTTTTACTGTAATGAGAGGCTACAGCTCTATCTTTATGGTCCTACTTAAGACAGCATAAATAAAGGTTTAGCATAAACATACCAGTCAATCTAAGCGCCTGTATGATCTAGTCTATACCCAAAGCCTGAGAAAGAGGGAGTTTGTGTATAATTAGTGCCAAGTGTAACTCTGTGTGTGTGTGTGCGTGTGTGTGTATGTGTGTGTGCGTGTGCGCGTGTGTGTGTGTGTGTGTGTGTGTGTAGGCTGTCTATAGGGGAGCAAGCACAGGCCAAATACAGACATGATGCAGTGCTCTAGAATAGGCCTACACACGCACACACAGATGTTCGTCCAATGTCACGAATACAGGCTTTATAAAAGGAAATCAGTGTCAATTTAGAAAACAACAAGGATATCCAGCCAATCCCATAATCCTCCCTGAGCTAGTCTTTTCTCTGGAGATGAACCCACAGGATTGCCATGGCATCAAAAAAAAGTATTGGTATCTGGGAATTACCACAATCGCAAGGTGATTTTGTCCTTTTAGACCATTGGAGCTCCTGGTTCAAAACGTAAATGAACCAGATTTGATCACAGTCATTTCCCCATCCAATGCCATGGATACGGTTTCAGAAAGATAGCCATTTTGGAGTGACAAGTCAATCTGGAGCAACCAGAGGCCGTCTTTCTGAGACACGCGGACGCTGGGGATGAGAGAATCTTGTGGGTGTGGGCGGTGTCATTCTAGATTATGAAACGTCAGCCTGCCTGTACCCATCAGTCACCTCTGACCCAACCCAACCCCCCAGCCGACCGCTCACACCGGACCCGGTACACCGACAGTGTAATTGCTTCACAACCGGCGGGCACCGTGGCAACAGCGCCGTGGCAACAACGCCGTGGCAACAGCGCCCAAACAGTTCACGTTACAGGCCCCAGACGGAGCGATGACGACGTTGACCTGCGTCCCGTGGCGCCCGCGTAGGCACAACACTAAAGGCAACAGGCTGTGTTCACGGAGATACCGCTGCTGTCAATCAAGGGATGAAGCCACATTTGCAACCCCCTCCCCCCCCCGTGAGCAAACACATCAGATAGATTCCTCTGCGCTCGCCAACTTCCTCTCTCTCTGTCCTGAAACAACAAGGCTCAACAGACGAGAGATCCCTGCCTTAGTTGTCCGTCTACAGCAGGAGTACTGATGAGGACAAACGGACCGGTGTGTAAATGTGTAGAACCGGTGTGTAAATGTGTAGCCACACATTTACACACCGGTCCAAGCTGCTAGACCATGGAAGGAAGAAATAATTACGGTTGTGTCGGTCAATGGTGAAATCACAATTACTCATTGAAGGTAAAGGTGCTTTTATATTGTCACACATTGTTGCGAAGCTGTGCATTTAACCCATCCCTCAAGGGAGCAGTGGGCAGCTGCTGTGCAGCGCTCGGGGACCAACTCCAGATCAGAGCCAGTGTCACTGGTCAGATGGCACTGACTAGAGGGTGAACCTGACATGTTTTTGATAGTGGGGGAAACCCACGCAGACACGGGAAGAACATGCAAACTCCACACAGAAAGGACGAACCTGGGACCTTCTTGCTGTGAGGCGACAGTGCTATCCACTGAGCCACTGTGACTGGCTGCCACATTGACTTTAGAGAAAGAAATATGTTGTATTACTGCACATAAAAAAAACCATGAAACAGTGAAACAAGTGAACGTCTGTTAACACTTTCACATGGGGAGGGTCGAATGTGCGTGTCATTCAGTATACAAGGCAAAATAAGAGTTTACTTGAAAACCGCATAAATGCAAAATATCTGTTTTTTCTCTATTAACATTGATTTTGTGATTGTTAGGAGCTGGGCTTGTAATTGAGATTACATTTCCCATAATTACACAGCCCTATGTGTGGCAATGCCAGGCCTATGTTGTGAGGCAGCACAGCCTACGGCGGCTGTCTGAGCTATTTGGGGGTCTCAGGGGGTCCCGCTACGTCCAGCTGGACAGTGTGATGCATCACTGTCTCGCTATGCACCATATGCGGCTAATCTCATGACTGGCACACACGGATATGCATCAGCGGTGCATTAAAATATGCAAACGGTGGGGAACGTTCGCAAAGGTTTTCAAAACAGTTTCTGCTTGCTTTGAGTTCACTGCAATCGTTTGAGAACACATGGAAACGGTCTGAGGTAGTTCAACATAGACTCTGGAAGAAGGGTGACAGTTTAAAACATCTAGGAAGTTAAAATCTAACGATTTGGAACGTTTACACAAATCATTCAAAAGAAGTGTTCACCTCAGGTGTCGAAATCTTTTTAAAGATGGGGAATCTTACTTTTTGCTTACGATTATGATTACCTGATAAATATTTTATGCAATTTATTTTAAAGGGCTCTTCTCATACTGCGAGTAAAATAAACTGGTTTGGAGGCATTTATTAAAGCAATGAGTGTCTGCTTTCTAATTGGCCCATTTTATAACTGGAACTTGGAAAGAAGTCTATAGAATTCCTAGTTGTGAAGTAGAAATTGGCACAGATTATATCTTCTACAATACTGACAATACTGACCATAAATAAACCCTAAACCCTAAGGAGCAAAATATCTCCTCCGCTAGCTACCGGTTCTGTATCCACGCTGAAAAAAACATGATCCAGTGTTTCTACAACAAACACAGTGATTGGGAACACACACAAAGTGGTGCACACCACATCACACAACACTATCCTAGCCAATTTGGGGGGCGGAGCTTCTGAGGGAGCATCCTATGGCATTGGTCGAGTTCAAATATCAACAAGCTTTCTCCTGCATCGCTGACGTCACCTTTAAAGTGCATATGAAATATTTGTCTCGAATATTGCAATAATAATGCCCCATTTGAGGCTGCATAAGCAGAAAGTTATATGTCCATTATTTTGTATGCTTGTTTTACCTAAAGCAATAGCCTGCTTTAATGTGTTTACAGTGGCTGTCCAAAGATAATGCTTTGTTAAGGATTGCTGCTTTGTTAAAGATTGCTGCATTCCATTGTAGATTCGGCTGCATTAAGATATGTGAGATGGCTGAACGCCTCGTCAGAGCACATTTGTATAATCTGAACTGCATTATTGCTTTTTAATATGCCCCAAAATCTTTTAACCATTATTCCTTTTACATTCATTAGTTGGTATTAGCCACTGGGCATGGCAGCCCTTAAAACTGGTCACGCACACGAGCACACACACACACAAAGTTGTATCTTAAAAGAATTCGCTTTGCTGCGCACCCCCAATAGCACACATTATGCAACATAGAAATTGTGCAGCAGGTCAAGCGCTGCTGAATCCCTGACTGTGATCACTTCAGAGTTTAGGCTACTGTCTGTGAGGCCCTGGGGGATGTGTTATCGCTGTGACCGGCCACTGTGGTCGATGTGTCTGCCCCTGGGGACGCTAAAGCTCTCCCCCTATTGGAGCCTTGTTGTACTGCAGTCAGCACTCGGCTACTATTCAGGGGTTTCGGCCCTTGTCTTAGCACAGGCCTTCTGTGATGACTGGGTTACAATAAGTGGTTTACATTTATGACTTATTGCTACCCTGACATGCCAGATGGATTGTTAGACACAAGTCCATCTGGGGAGCAGTCCATCAAAACAGTTTGCAAAGGGCGGGCACTTCACAGAAATGCTTGGTAGTTGATTGAATCTGAATATGTTGTTTTAAAATCGTCTGTTGCTTTTGCTGTTGGCACACCTAAGCCACACCCCTATCTGTCAGCTCGATGTTGATTGGCCGAATCAACTGCTAGTATATCACTGATATAGGCCAACTGTATACTAGATCATATTCAAGCCTGTATAAATTCTTACCAGAGTAATTGTTTCCAATGAAATACTTATGTAAATGTAAAAAAATACCATGTGCATGTTTACACTTATTATTATGACATCTTTAGCTCTAAATCTGCATCTGATCTGATGTTTGAATTAATAACTGAAATTATATCTTGTGTGGTCAAACATTATTTGCTATTCTATAAACTAATCGAATCAGCGAACAAATCAAAAAGACAACTCCTGCTTTGCTTTGGGGGGTGCCGTAACACAATCAAAGAGTATGTCTTTGAATGTGAGAACACACCATGAAATAGATAGCTAAATTAGAATTACTCATGTAGGGAAAGATGAGAGTTTTTAATGAACGCCGTCACCTCTGAGTTGGCTCTGAACAGCCAACGGGTTGGAGGAAAGGGTGTAATATGGTGAAGATTAAAATATTTCATTAAGCTACTTAACGTTTTGGATGGAGTGCATTCCCTGAAGCTCATTATAACTTGAAACTGAAAACTGACGGCAAAGCTCTTTTTCAAACCCGCTACCTGGGGTTATTTCTTAAATATACCATTTCGCTTTTGAGAAAGACCTCAAACAAATCTTATCCGCTGTGGATTTGAACCATTTCTGTTTCAGTTAAATTAACAAAAAGGTATTAAATTCGGCCTTGATCGCAGTCTACTTTTGATTCCTTCTTGAATTGGAATATAGGAATGTATCAAGCCTGGTGCCAAGACTATCTTCTGTATTTTTATTGGGTCAATTAAAGACTTAAAACTTTTTTTTAAATCTGTGCCTGCAATTCCTGTGATAACTTCCAACACACACAAAAATTATCATTCATGGTTTTGGATATATAGTAATTGTTCAAAGGGAGTGTTGTCTGTTTCAATATACTATTTCTTTATGTAATAATGTATCCTCAATGTCATTATCTCTTCTAGCGTTTGCAAGGATTGCATTTTTTTGCTCTTTGCGACCCGTTGTAGACAGGGATTAGTAGAGGCTGTGCAGTAATAGCTCTGGATTTGACCAGGATTCATGTCAGCTGTGTTAAATAGCAAGTTATCACATTATAACAATGACACAGCAAAGCCTCGCGGTCAAATGACCTAGCACACATACAATACAGTATAAGTAGCCCAAATATACACACATGAATGCGTACACTAAAACTGACATTGTCCGTCCAACTGCAATGAGCAAGATAATGAGATCCAGGTGGTATAGAGAGAGAGAGGGAGAGAGAGAGAGAGGGAGAGAGAGAGAGAGAGAGAGAGAGAGAGATTGGAGGACCCTTGTACGCACACACGCAGACAATATGCATTCCTGCCTTATCTATAGTGCAGAATGTGGCACTGACTGGTTTCTGTCAGCTCCACATGCAGACATTATAATCGCAACCAGACCTTTTCAGCAATTTAAATGTCCTCCACCCACACCCACCCACACACACACACACATACACACACGCACACACACACAAAGATACACACAAACAAATGTATGAAAATTACACCAGCAGAAAGCATACAGCCCACGCCCTTGGCTTCTGCCCAGACACCCTATGTTTGTCATTCTGATCGGATATGATGTGTTTTCGGACTACGTTCCAGCGAACTCTGCCTGTTTTCTGTGGTCACATTTCAATGCACACACACACGCACACGCACACACCACACACACATACACACACACACACACACACACACACACACACACACACACACACACCACACCACACCACACCACACACACATACACATACACAAACACAGTGAAAACCCCTCCTCTCTTCTATGGAGACAAATGTCTACAGCCTCTGACCTTGTCGTTGTTATTCTGTTGTTTAACCAGTGGTTAGGCCTACAGTATGTAGACTGCTGCAACGCTCCATTGCAAAGTCGTTGCCTCCTATACTGGGCGTAGACCTCTCGTTCATTTTGAAGCTATTAGACAGAATCTATGTAACCGATCGTCTCAACTAGATCTACCACCACTTAGAAACAGGCTTGACTTCAACGTCATCTCACCAAACCACCCCGATTGATAAATAAATTGAGCTGAGAGAAATAGTCGGGCAGAACCAGGCTATACGGGTACATTTGTCGCATGACAATGATTACATTTACCTATTAAAAGCAACAACAACAAAAAAAACAATATCCATCACACGATAGCGTTTGTGATAAATGTACTCTAATCTCACAGTTGACATGGCAAGGAAAGGGAAAGCCAGAGGAAACAGACACTGCATTTTCCCTTATCTTCTTTTTTACCCCCTTTCACTTGGAGGGGGGGGCTTTGATAAACTTCTGATTGGCTAAGACTGGGAGCCCCTCCCCCCCTTGATTGGCGGTGACAGCGTCCCCTGCCCTCCATGTTAGCGTGCGTGAGCTGACACATTAGCACGCACGCTGCACGCCCCAGAAACAGCGGATCACAGAGACGCAGAGACGCAGAGACGTGAAATCAACAGCAGGGGGGGAAGGGGGGAGATGGGGGGGAGGGGGTGAATACAGTAGGAATAGGGAATGACAAGGAGAGATAGAGAGAGAGAGAGAGAGAGAGAGAGAGAGAGAGAGAGAGAGAGAGAGAGAGAGAGACACAGAGAGACAGACAGACAGAGAGGGGGGATACTATTCTGTCTCACCACA